>JAZGTJ010000326.1:0-137688 GCA_036877575.1 Botia almorhae
AATTTGCATTTTTTTTTTCTGTTTTTTTTGCTCCCATCCTGTAGCCTACTCGCGCCCCCCCGCAAGAGTGTCCGGGCGCGCCCCACCGGTTGAGAACCACTGATGTACAAGCAAGTCTTTAGCGTGGAACGACTACTCCTTGTGGAGCTAAACCGTATTTGCACTTTGCAGCAATAGTAACGAAAACTACACTTGAAGGTTGTTTCAAGGTTATTATTGAGCTGTCACTTACTGCCTACCATTTTGAGGAGTCTTGGACAAAATGTTGTTTAAGTAAGCAGCTCAATAAGTTTTAAAAACGCCCTAAATTCCAACCTAGTAGAGTAGCTGAAATACACCCTGGATATATTCCCCGCCTCTGTATCACAAGAGGAGGGCAGAAGAGCCGTATCACATTTCACACCTAACCTCACCAAAGAGACCTGAAACGGGAGCGAATGGGAAGTTAGTCAGCGGGACTCAATGTGTTAACATCGCTTACCTGTGTGGAATGCGCCAGGTACCTACCAGCGGACAGACGGGCACAGCTGCAGGTAAACGACTTGACTTCCGACAGACGCTTTCCCAAAACAAGATACATAAATGCGTGTTTCTCAAGGTATTGCAGAACTAACCTGCGCCTTACTGGGAAAACGAATGTTGTGTATTCTGCGTTTTAAATCGCTGTAATTGCTTATAGTGGTTGACATGTCTATGTTTATCATCATTTATATAAGTTACAGTCATCTTATTTAAATGAGTAATAAGAGAGAGAGAGAAAGAGAGACTATACTCTAACCTGTAGGAATGCGCAATTTTGTGGACTGGTTGTGTTTTAGGTTTTATAATACGCGTGTGTATGCGGTAAAAAAACTTTCGGCAGTGACTCGTAGGTGTGGTATCAGAAAAGATTTCACGTTGATTTGAGGCTTTAAAGTTGGCGAATCGTTCTAGTGTATTTAATAGAACAAGCCAATACATGTGAATTCCCTCTTATTGCTAGCCTAAAGCAAGGAGGGATTGGTCCAATTAAAAGTTGGTGTATAATAATTGCATTTTATAAATGTTAATTTTGAAGTCTGTTTTTCCATGTAAATAGCACACAGTTAATAGGTTTTCCTGTTCGCTCCATTAATTTTTATTGCGTACCGGTTAGGACTTCTAATAAATATATCTCAGTCCGATGTAAATTGTGATTAAATTAGTATAATAATATATTATTCTGAGTTTGCAGTCTTACAAGCAAACATGCACTTCTGGTTATCAGTTCGTTACAGCAGGTAGCTTTCCCTCCCCTTGTCTTGTAATTATCTTTGGTGGATCTTTAATAACCACTGTTAGTGCAGTCTTTTCTGTAAGTCCAGTTTGTTAAAGGGTATATTCAAAGCTCTGTGATTGTTAGAAGACATTTAAGGATTTAGGATGCTGATCTGTCTGTTGCTTCTTTAGAGAATTACAGATTGCGTCTTACAGCTTTAGAGCATGTTAGCAGTGCAAAGGTTGTGGGTTTGATTCCCACGACACACACACACACACTGATAAAATGTAAAATTTGATCAAAATTGAACACACTGTAATTTTCTTTGAATAAAAGCATCAGCCAATTGTTAATAATAATCTGACAGATGTTAATTTACCACTGCTGTTCTTGTTATTTTGATCCTCTCTGCTTGTCATGTTTGTTTGGAAGGAGCTGAAGTCACACTCCATTTTCAGAAAACTCACTGGGACATTTTTCCCACAGGTCTCTAACCAACAGCAGCACGCCATGCCGGCCAGCAGTTCATTTCTCTTCCTCCCAGACCAGATGTCTCTCATCCTGGTGACTGTTTTCCTGATGCTGGTTTCTGAAATTCATGCACAAGGTTATAACTCTGAGTTTAACTTTCACTCAGGCTATCATGTTACTCCTTGACCTGTTAGGTTTGAGAAGAACTAATTCATTGTAATCATTCTGATAATAAATTCAGCAGTTACTGTACTACAGTTAGTTACTGTACTGAAATGCTGGTGTTTCCATTATTAGATTTCCTCTTTTTAAACCAAAAGCAAAGTTTGTGGTATTTTATTATGCTATGGTGGCAGTCATGCAGACAAAACCACAACCCACATACTTATTCTGTCACAATAAAAATAAATGCCAATTTGAACTGCAGAGATTAGGAGATGTATTTTTTTTGCACCATTTGTGGATGATAATCCTTGTATACTTGATTTACGATGCTCCTGCAATGCTGACAGACAAACACGTCGCTTTTGTTCAGTTTGGGAAATGTCATCCGCATTCCTCTAAGTCCGTCAGCGTGCGCACCAACGCATACGCTAGAAAAATGTATTGAAGCCTCCTGCTGTGAGAAATTCTCCTGCAGAGTCACTAACTTTTTAGGATCTTGTGGCATATTCAAATTATAGTGAAACATTTTTACCCAATCTTCCGCAACTGCAGTTCCATATTTAAAGAAGTACCAGTTTTCCTCAAGGGAAAAGAATTCTTGGCTAGCCGAACACCACAAAAGAATAGACTTTCTGCTTTAGGCCATTGTGCAACATTCTGGATTCCCCAGACAACTGCGCATAGCCCCTAGTACATGTTGCCACATTTGGAAGTTTGCCTTAAAAATGCTTGGAATAATTTATGTGTCCTCTGTAGGTTTCTTGTTATCTCTGTCCTCCCCAGAGGAAACACACTGTGTGTATGTGTGCTTTCCAAGCTGTTTTTGTCTGAATGATTGGCTACCCATTTGTTGACATCTGGGTTGGTGGTGCTTCTTTGTCGACTGGAAGTCCTCTTTTCATCTCTGATCCACTGCCAGTTAATGCAGAGCATTGATACTTCTCTGGGTAAATGGGCCGTTGTTCATCTAAAAAGCTACTTCCACTAGATTCTTCCCCTGAAGTGACTTTCATTGGTGTAGTCTAATCCAGTCAGCTTGACTTAAACGTATGAAACAATATTGTTAACTAGAATTAAGTCAGTTAATTTAGATGTTACCGCATGAACCACAGTCCTCAATAACATATTACAGACCTTAAGGACCCTACAGTATGGGGGGACAAAGAGCTTTGTGCTTTCTGGGGTCATCCCCATTGTAACAATCATCTGGGCCATGACATTACATGCAAGCAGCCCCTTCTGGCTGACCTTCAACCCCACCAAAAAGCAGATTTCCTGTGGTCCTCAAACCCCTGTTACCCTGCAGGGAATCACAGGGCTTGCTTTGAGTCCTCACAGACAGCTGGGAAGAAGGAAAGACACAGAGTGGAACATGAAAGAGGGGGATTGTGACAAGCTGGCATGTGGAAATTATGCAGATAGGTCGAGCACAAGGGCAGAGTTGAGCAAAAGAACAGTTATGAAGGAAAGGGAAGACTGAATATTCAAATATTGGAGGGGAAGTTGGGAAAAAAAGCCATTGAGAAGCTTCTAGGGGAAGGCTTTGATCTTTCAAGGCGTACATCTCCGAGCTTCACCCCCAAAGTCCCACATACAGACATTTTTTTCCCATGATTCTCTCTGGCAGTTTACAAGCTTGTTTTTGTCCCTCGTTAGTGGCCATTCGTGCCCGCTGGTAGAGGTCTTTTTTCCACAAAACCAGTTTCATGAAATCTTTACATAAATGTCCAGGTCGTCTGAAGCTGACGGTTCTATCTGAAGATCGACTGCAGATAAAATGGAAGGAGGCAGAAGGTCCAGTTCAGGGCTACAAGGTCCGTGTGCGACCCATCACAGGTGAGTCTGCCCTTGCTGTGGGTGTTAGGTCTTTTGATAAAGTCATTTATCACTTTTCACACTTGTTAGGCTTTAATAATGTAGTCAGGTTTAATGTCTCTCTCTCTCTTTTTCTCTCTCTCTCTTTCCTTCCTTTCTTCCTTCTTTCCTTCTGTTCGTCCTTCTTTCTTTCTTTCTTTCTTTCTTTCTTTCTGTCTCTCTGTCTCTAGTGTAGCACATTCCTGTCTCTCTGAGTAAGTGTTCAGAACAGGTGAGGAATGGGAAGGAAGGATTTTTAAGCAGTGATGGAATGAGGCCTGCAGTTAGGCATAACCTTTGTTATGAGTCCTGAGATCGCTTACTTATCTTGTTTTTACCACCCTGTATGTCTCTATCTCTCTCTTAAACCCCTTCTCTGCCCTCTCTCTTTAACTGTTCGTCGGTGTCTCTCTCCCTTTTCTCTCCCTTCTTTATCTTTGTCCCTCTTATCTTCTGTTCCGCCCCATTCTCAGCTAGGTGAGTCCAGACAGGTCTGTTTCTGTCTCGAGAAAGTTCACACAGTAAAACAAACACAGCACATGCCCCATAGTGCTGAAGGCAGAGACAGACAGAAATAGAATAGCAATAATATTTGACAGCTATCGTATCATAAACTCCCACACTGTAATATCTGCCTCTGATATTAATAAACAGTTTGTGGTAACAAACAATTTGTGGTAATAAACAGTTTGTGGTAACAAACGTCGTTCCTGTTACTTAATTGTCTTCCGCTTAATATTTACAGTTTCTTTTCTTGTTTAACGTATGTGTAAATAAGTGTTCACTCCAGATTTTATTTAGCAAAATAGTGATGTTTATTTTCTAGTCATATAACCTGAGAAATCTTTGAGCTATAGGTTTTTAAAAAGTATGTTTTATGTGTTATTGTAAGACTTTCAAACATGAAGTTGCTACAAATCAAGTTTCTACACAAGGACTGCAACAAACTCAAAAACATGCTGTTGGCAGTTTGTCATTTTGTGGTAATATGCATTTTTAAAGCACACAGTGATTTCAAAATAACATGAAAGGTCATGTTAGGTCCATCAAGGGCCAAGTTTAGATCCTTTATAAACAACCAATATTTTGGTTAATGAATTTGCCAAGCTTAAACTTTACAAGCTTTAGTTTGGCTCTGTCATAAATGATCAAAAATTGTGCGTATTTGCGTATTGTGCATACCTTCTCTCAGACATTTAAACATCATTCTCTCTGTCTTTTTCAGAGGTTCCTCAACCAGAGCTGATGCTGACGACCACACGTGGCCGAGCCACCGTGGCAGGCCTGGACTCCAGACAGGAATATCTCCTCCAAGTCCTGGTGCTCAACGGAACGCAGGAGAAACTCGTCGCAAAGAGACGCTTCACCAGTAAGAATAGAGGATGAGGGGGCGGGGCATGAGAGCATGAGCGAAAGAAAGCATGTCAGATGGAAGAAGGTTGTAGTTCGACAAATCAATGAGAAAAATAGAATGCAGGTCATAAGTATGCATAAGAGGAACCAGGAAATGGTGCTTGATCATGACTTGTAATGATTTGAGGTGGTAATGATAGTGATGTTGGGGGAACTTAGGTGGTTTCAAGGGTCTTCAGAACGGTTGTTGGCCCATCAAATGAGCTCACCCTAGTCCTAGATATCTCTGTAAGAAACCATTTAAATAGAGATGTCAAATGATGCTTGCCAAAGGTTTATACTTATGGTCAGGGGACTGTTTAACTACTTTGTGATTGTTTTTGTTGTGAGTGTTGTTGGAGGTGGGGTGATTTCCCTCAGTTAAGTGCTGTATTTGTACCAGAAATCTGTATGTCAGTTGAAGTAGTTCCCAGCAGCCATGAACTGTCAACACAGACCCAAGCTACAGTCCTTTGGGTGTTGATGAAACAACTTTTTCACACACTATATTTACACACACACACATCCAAACACACACACACACACAATGTTTAAAGGGGGAACGGTCTGTAATTGACAGTGTCTAATGGTAGATTCCTGACGGATTACAGGCTGTGACTAACGTTGAGGGAAAACTCTGGAATGATGCTTGTGCCTTTACAAGCACAAGATACTTTTAGAATTCCCTTGAAACGTAGCAATCTTTCAGCCGATCGACCACCCTGAAAGAAACTTGATATCAGATGATGAAATGTTTTAATGGGGAACCTGTCTTAGCATTGTGACATCACTAGCTGTTGGCCAATTTCATCACTAGGGCAGGGTGCCCAATTTTTTTCCCAGAAAATTTTGTTATGTTGGTTGAAAGTCTTGTCACATCCTGACAGCAACCACTAAGTAACGTGGTTTAAATATATTTATATTACACTAAATATATGGCTTCTGTGGATGGCGCAGGACTATAAATTGTTCAACCAATCATTGCATTCGGACAGAATGCAATGATTGGTTAAACAATTTATGGTCCTGCGCCATAGGATGTCTTACTTGCCTGTCAAAATATGTATTTGCATACCTTTGTCCATCCTGCTCGCACAGACAGTCTTCCGTTTATGTGTTTTGGAAGAGGTGCGGCTTTTGGAAAGCGTGGGTGGGATTTTATGCTTTCCAAAACTAGCTTGCTAGCCTTTGAAATGACCTACACTACCTTTAATGTGCTGAAATTACAATGAAATAATCAACGATTAATGCAGTGCATTATAAATATCTGTGATACTTTGTGATGGGAGGTTGTGTGTAGGGTGGGACATTAGGTTACTGTGTTGGGCTGGGCAGGTCTGGACATGCTGGTCGTGTGGTTTGGCTGGAGGGCCTTGTGTTTTTTTCTGTGATGGATTATTCCATTGTTACCTCATAAAAGCTGCAGTATCCAGTCAATTTTTCCATGTGATTCTGCCATTAAATTGTCTCTTTCTGACATAGATAGGATTAAGCAGTAAAACGAGAAGAGATTATTTAAACAAAATACCCAAATAAATAAACAAACACAAGTTGGCTAGTGATTAACAAATGAATTATCTATGTATCCCTTTAGCAGTTTCAAGTAGTCATATGTATTAATATGTCTCTCTGCCCATCTCAGTTGATGGGTTGCGCGAGGAGGAGTTGATCCGTAGCGGGAACAGGGAGCAAAAGAAGAAAACTCAGCCCATTGGCTCTGGCTCTGGAGAGGTGGATGACATCACAGAGGCTCTGGCAGCCCTCCCCACAGTGCTCTACAGAGAACCAACGACCACAGGTAAAGCTCCTGCACACATTGTCTGCCCATCACCAGTTTCCCAGTCAAGTTTTGCCCAAGCCATTCATGACCTTAACTGCATTTAAAGTGTAAGGTGGATGTACATGCATTTCTTGTTCCATGTAAACTATGATGAAGCAACAAAAAATAATGAAGTGAACTACCAAACCCATTGTTTGAAAAATTACATTGTGGTTGATGCATATACAGTAACTGTATATACTATTTTTAGGTCTAATTGAATGTGGGTGATTTAAAAAGGGGTTATAGCTACTCTTTGGGGTAGAGTGTATATTATTTACCATTTAGTTCATGTGATTTAGTACATGTGATCCTCGTCCTCATAAACAATTATATTGCACAATGAGTGAATTTGACAGTTCTCAATAGCCACTTCCAGTAATGCTTTTATCATTTACGATAATTCATGACAATTGTTGTCTTGATGGCTCAGTTGGTAGAGCTTTGTGTTAGCAGTGCAAAGCTCATGGGTTTGATCCCAGAGCACACACATACTGATAAAATATATACATTACATTAAATATAAGCCTTTGCCAAATGTATAACTGTAAAGTAATGATTTATGTTGCGCACTGGCAGTGTGAGAACTAAATGCGACGCTGCTGTTGCAGTTCTGCAGCTGACACGGGATGTGTGAAAGGTTTGAACATACTTTTATAGTTCCTGCACAACCACTTTTTGTCCTGTTGTCTCTCTGTTATTATACACATTTTACTGGAGGAGCCACAGCTGGTTGGACTGGCGCCAACTCCTTCATTTAACCTATTAATAAGAGTCTATTTACCCCCGCACCCCTGTAATCAGGGCAGCAGTAATGGGACGGGGGCAGGACAGGACATGGAGAGGATGCTGTACACCTGTGCTGAGTGTGCATTTAGAACTAGGTGGGGTATGGGAACACAGACAGAATCAGCAGCTAATGTCACTGCCTATAGCTACAGTATCTGAATATCAATAACTCACTGCTTTTATTCCAGTGCATACAAAACACCATATTAATGTTCTTTAAACATTTAATTAACATTAGCACGTAAACTTCTTCCAAATCAACCACAATTCTCTACACAATTTGCTGCTCACTGAAACCTGTAAAACTATTACAGGTTACATGCAATCAATTACTGCTGCCTTGTGAGCACCGATATTTCCTTCAGGAAATGCATATTTCTAATCTGTTTTTTTCATTTTTTCCAATGGAAAATCGAAACAATTTGAAAACAAATTTGAGCACAATTTTGTAGGACTTCATTTTAAAGAACATTTTCTTTAAAGAATTTTGATGAATATATATTTTCAGTTTTTTTTAATAATTTAAACCTTTATATTAATAATTGTATCTTTTACGTTTTTTTATTAATTGTAAATTAGGAATATGTTGAAATTTACCCAGGATCATGCTTAAGGATGTTTAGACATTTTTACTGGAAAACAAGACAAAAATATAAAAAATGATTTTTGCAGTAAAGTTTTTGATTTATATAAGATGATTACATGCGGTAAACAGAGTATTTCTATTGAGTTATTCCTGTATCACATGTAGCATCTCAGTAGTGATTTCTGCCTTAGAGCCTCCGGCTTCACGTGAGCTTGAATCAGAAGCTGAGAAAAGCCCTAAAGACAAGAAGAAGAAAGAGAAGAACCGAACCAGGAATGAAGACAGAAATGATCCAGAAGAAAACAGACTGAAGTCAGAGAGAGGGGAGATCGCCAACACTGACAAAACCAGGAAAACCATCCCAACCCAGCCTGTCACAGGTAATAGTCATAATACACACCATAACAGTGTATAACAGGGGTAAACAACCTTTTTGAAACTGAGAGCTACTTCATGGGTACTGAGTCATACGAAGGGCTACCAGTTTGATACACTTATCTGAAATAACAACTAAACTTCATGTATAATAAACATATTTTTAAGATATTGTCATTTTAAAATCTATATAAATGCAAGTGTGATTAAAAAAAGAATAGCAACAGAATAAAATTAAATTTTAGATTAGTTTACTAGTGAGTTGTGCTAATTTTAGAACAGGCCTGCGGGCACCGTGTTGGTGACCCCTGGTGTATAACATCAGGTGTGGATTTCAGGGCTTCCAAACCTTCATATATTGATGTAAGTCTGATTAAGAGAGTTATATAGGCACACAGGTGCACTGAACAACCAGGCTTAGTGAATTTTTATCTTGTATGCATTTTAAACCACTCTGTATGATTCCATCAGTGTAGGAAACAAGTGTAAATTCCCACTGAGACAGCTGGAAAAACAGGGAACAAGTTCAGGTCAGATCTTAACAGAGTTAATGATCTGTGTTGATGTTTCCTGTGTCCGTATATGAGAGGCCTAGTAACACAATTAGGTACAAAACGGAGTTAATGATACTGTGCAGGTTGTTATCAAGGCCCCTTGTGGGTCCTCAGGCCCTCCTTCCTCTCATCATAAACACACACAGAGAAAGGAATGTGCCATGTAGGAACACACACAAATACTATACGCGTTAATGAACATGATCTTGCAAAATGGGCGAACAATAGCTTGGCATAAGAGCAGAAAAGATTGCAAAACGTTTGTAGACACGAAAACTTTGCAATTTATCGCTCAAAGCAATATGTACTTGAAGACATGCACAGACTAAGAGATCATTGCTTCTCCGTCATTGATCATCTTCATCTTAATCTAAATGCCTCTTAGCAGTTTCCACTCGGAAGCCATTTGAATGTGGTGCTGGCGCGCAGGCGGATCTGGTTCTGCTCGTGGATGGATCTTGGAGCATCGGACGCACCAACTTTAGGAAGGTGCGTGACTTCCTGGAGGGCCTGGCCGTACCCTTTGATATTGGCCCAGAGGGCGTGCAGATAGGTGAGATTTGAATGAGTATATACAGTAACACATACAAATTTATCAGTTACTTCAATAATCTTAGTAATAACGTGTCAGTTTTATGAACACTGTGCGTGTGATTGCTGTGGCATCGATATCTGGAGTTGCTTTTGTTTCGCTCTCAGCGTTGTCTCAGTACAGTGGAGATCCACGCACAGAGTGGAATCTTAATAACTTCACCTCCAGAGAGCCGCTCCTGGAGGCCATCAGAAACTTCAGGTACAAGGGCGGAAACACCTTCACGGGTGAGTGCAGATGTTACCAGCTCGGGTTTATATAAAACTCATATCGGAAGATGATTTGTGAGCATCTGCTCTGTCTTTATGATGTCTGGATCTCAGGTCAGGCTCTCATTCACGCCCTGGAGAACAATCTGAAGGAGGAGGCCGGGGCACGACCCGACATACCACAGTTCCTGCTGCTGCTGACTGATGGCAAATCTCAGGACGACGCCATCGCTGCAGCCAACAGGCTGAAGAACGCCGGGGTGGAGATCATAGCTATAGGTGAGACCCGCATTGCTAAACAGTGAAATGAAAATCTAAAATATATATGTGTATATATATTTGTGTGTGGATGGGTTTACGTAACCATATATTGGGGACAAATTTGTACCCAAAAGTCAGCAAAACCTGACAGACATGAGCAAAATCTCCTATTGGGGACGTCCTCATTTGTGAAAATGCTACAAAAATAAATAAGTAACATAGTAAACATAGTAACATAGTAAATGCAGTTTTTTACTTGTACTTGAACTGTATAAACAGAATGTTTTCTGTTAGGGTTAGCGTGTGGGTTAGGGGTTAGGTTATATTGTATATAGTAGTTACTAGTTGTGTGTAAAAACAACAGTCTATGGAATGTCCCTATTTAGATAGATAAGTAAATGTTCGTGTGTGTGTGTGTGCGCGTGTGTGTTTTCTTTATATATATTTATGTGAATATATCTTCTCTCATATAATCTCGCCCAATCATGGACAGGTGTGAAGAATGCAGATGAGGCAGAGCTGAGGCAGGTGGCGTCTGAACCTCTAGAGCTGAATGTATACAATGTGAATGATTTTCCTCTGCTCAGTAAACTTGTGGCAAGACTAGCACGCATTCTCTGTGGCAAGATTGAAGACCGTCTTAAAGCTAAAAGTGAGTTCACACTCACCACAAACTGCCCTAAGTCACATTTATAGTACACCATATAGTATATATATTCTCAAAATATAATGGAAATGAACGTGTCTTCTGTTGAGAAGGGATGGAGCGTCCTACTCAGGACCCAGTTCTGTCCTACCCCAGCCCAACTGACCTGCAGTACGTGGCACTGGGTTCGAGGGAGGTGCGCCTGCGTTGGACCGCCCCCAGTAAAGCTCCTCAGCAGTACAGAGTGGTTTATCACACGGCTGAAGGACAGAGTTTAAAGGAGGTAAACCAAGTTATTTAGCTCCCCCCTGGACACTAAAAATACACATTTTTATTGGTTGGATACCTGCCAGACATCATGCCTGAAGGCTGTTTAACTGTAAAGGTGTCGAAAGCAATAATTGCTTTTGTCAGGGTGTGATTTATCACTTCTGAATTAAAGGGAAAGCTCACCCAAAAATGATTTGCTACACTGAGCCAGTATCACTTCAATCCCATATGTTTACTTCTCTGGAACGCAAAATGAGACGTTAGACAGAATGTTAGTTCTGCTTTTATTTTTCATTTTACTGAAACATTCTGACCTTTGTGTTAGTGTGTCATTTGTATGTGGTTAGTGTGTCATTTGCATGTGGTTAGTGTGTATCAGCATGTGGTTAGTGTGTCATTTGCATGTGGTTAGTGTGTCATTTGTATGTGGTTAGTGTGTCATTTGCATGTGGTTATGTGCATATGTTTCTGGGCGTCAGGTGGTGGTGAATGGAACAGACTCAACAGCATTGCTGACAGGACTGGCCTCACAAACCCAGTACCATCTGTCCATCTTCCCTGTCTTTGAGAACAATGTGGGTTCTGCCCTCAGAGGAACCTTTACCACACGTGAGTCTCAGACCTCAGAGTAATCATTCATTAAATGTTTGTGTCTGAGGTCATATTCAATCTGGAAATTAACATGAGGAGTGTTATTAATGAAATAAGCAAACCTAAGTAAGATTGACCATGTTAATTACTGTACAGACTAAATCAGATGATGTCAATATGCAGAATGACAAAATACTATGAATTTTAGTTAGAATTTTAAATAGTTAATTTTCACTCAAACCATAATGCTGCTAATTTAACTTTATAAATTGATTAAATCAGAAAAAGGAAAATGCGTTTTCACTGGTGGCCTCAGACCCCACTGTATATCAGAACAAATCCCCCCCCTTCCCTTTCCTCATCTTCAGTGCCATTGGCCATTCCTGAGGCCCTGGAGGTCACTGCGTCCTCCCCCAGCAGTCTGCGTGTGCGCTGGCAGCCGGCTGTAGGAGCCACACAGTACATGGCTCTGTACTCAGCGCTCACTGATGGAGAACCTGATGACGCCAAAGAGGTGAGTGGGAGTCAATGCGATGGACCATGTGGTAACGGTAGGGTGAACAGTTCACAATTATCTTACAACGTCTATCCTGTGCTCATGTTTTTGATTCGTGGCAGGTGAAGTTTGGACCTGCTCAGACAGATGTGGAGCTGGTGAATCTGATGCCCTCCACAGATTATTCAGTCACTCTTTATGCTTTGTATGATGAGGACCCCAGTGATCCAGTTACTGCCCTCGGCAGCACCTGTAAATACACATTCATTCCCAACATAAACACATCAACATCTGTATTAAGCCCCGCACGGGAATGATCTTTAATCTTTTAGTTCAGATCTGATTTATTTCTATGGTGCTTTTTAACAGGAAAATACATTGTTGAATAACCAGAACATAATATATAGAGTATATAGAATCTCTGCATCACCTGCATGTTCTCACATAATGTTTTTGTGAATGATGTGAGAGAATCATTGATTTGTTGTTTGTTTGTTCATTGACATGGTTCAGAAAAAGCCGCGGTTCTTTTTTGTTTACAAATGAACAGAAATCAGTTGCTGAGCAAGTACATGACAGATTAGCGTTCAACACAAACTCCTTATTTTACCCTGATTCACAAAAGTTACGGATTGCAGCTTTAAAAGAAAAGTAATACACATTTCTCCTTTTAAAACCGGACCGTTGGCTCTATCTGACAACATATTTGGGAATGCTGGACCTCTGTATCCTGATTCTTTCTTAATTTCCCTCTTCCAGTTCCATTGCCCTCTCCTCTGAGTTTACAATTTCCCATGGTCAGTCACAGCACTCTGAGGGTCACATGGGTCCCTGGAGCCGTCGATGTTCCCGCCCACCGGATCATCTACAGCACCAATCATGGCAGTGACGTCAAGCAGGTCTCTGTTTTTAACATCTTTGAGTCACGCAGACAGCTCTTGCTTTCTTCTCGCTCGTCCCGCTAGTTCTCACACTCTCTCTCTCTTAGGTGGAGGTCAGGGGTGTGAACACAGCATTGCTGCAGAATCTCTCTTCATTATCCAAGTACCTGGTGTCAGTGCAGTCACTCTATGAGAAAGGCTTGTCCACTCCTGTCACAGCCAATGTCACTACATGTAAGTTACATGCTTTTCTGTGACCTTTTGTGATGTTATTTGACCCTGCGATAGGCTCAGGGTGAAAAACATTACCGGACATTCACCCCCTAACAACTGTTGCTGTCTGCCATGTTATTAGACAAGCTTTTGCTGTTTACTAATGTAAATATATGGATGTCCTCTGTTTGAGTGGTTTTTAACCAGGAAGTACAGAAATACAAAAAAAGTGGTTATTAACCAACCATCCTTCCATCTCTCCATCCTTCAGTGAAGGTACCTGCTCCCTCAGACCTGAGAGTGACTAACTTCTCCGGCAGTGACATAACCGTGCGATGGGAGGCTGCGGCGGATGACGTGGTCTCATACCTCATCAAATGGATCTCCCTTAGTGGAGGAGAGCTCAGACAGGTTACCTCCAGCACTTCCTGTGATGTTTCTAAACTATTGATTCTGAACTTTTTTAGCAGACGTTTCAATCCAGAGCGACTAACAAAGAGAGAAAGCATTTAACAATTCGCCCTAAGAACCAACAGGCCTAGTCTACAAGCCTACATTTACAAGTGGGAATAGTTCCAATCCCAGGGATGGGATGAAGAGAGGAAGACAGTTTTTGTAGCAAACAATGTTAAACTTGAAATGCCATTCATTTTTACACGAGTGTGTGATTTTGAAAATGAAACATTTCTGGCTGTATTCCAGCTTACAGTTGATGGGGAAAGTGAGGGAGCCATTTTGGAAGGGATCGAGGACGATAAGGAATATCAGGTCTCACTGTCCGCACTATATGCTGATGGGGCTCAGAGTGAGGCAGTGGCCATACGATACAGCACCTGTAAGCATACACACACACACACACACACACACACACTTATGTGCACTAATTACACACATTTCTTATCTAAGTCATTCAAGGTATACGTTTTTCAGTTGTTCCCTTGGACTTGAACCCATGACCTTAGATTCTATGGCTGGAGTGATGTGGTCCTAGTTGAGCCATGTAAACATAGAGAGAAACTTTGGTGTGTTTGTGGTGTTAGTATCAGGAGGTGGTCCTGGCAGTTTATCCGTCTCAGAAGAGACTCCAGTCAGTATGCTGGTCACCTGGGTTCCCCCCAACGCCCATGTGCTGCAGTACCGGGTGTCCTACACGCCCCTCACTGGGGACGCGAGGGAGAACACAGTGAGTGCTTAAGTTGATTTTCCTTCCTGTTTAGGGAAATTTTGTGACAGAATTGAACTCGAACCCATGACCTTAGCATTGCGAGTGCAAAAATAGCTTTAATTACAGATGTGCATTCCTGTAAATGTCATAATGGAGTAACATAGACCTGTCGGTTGTTTGTTAATAGGTGTCATTGCCAGGTAGTGAGAAGCGCATCCTGCTGCAGAATCTACAGCCTGACACTCGATACAGTGTTCTGGTCACTGCAGAGTACCGCAGCAGAGAGGGAGGGAGTGCCACAGCTCAGGGGAAGACCAGTACGTCACACCCACACGCCCATCATATCAGTAACTTAAGCTCTACAATGACCAAGTGTATACTTCTGGCCAAGTATATACTGCTGACCAAGTGTATACTTCTGGCCAAGTATATACTGCTGACCAAGTGTATACTTCTGACCAAGTGTATACTTCTGGCCAAGTGTATACTGCTGACCAAGTGTATACTTCTGACCAAGTGTATACTGTCCGCACTTTGTCTGTTTCCTCTGCCTGACAACGTTTCATTTTTGCACCTCTCGGCACAAGCAGCTAGTCTGCGGGTGAGCAGTGTGAGCGTTGTGCGGTCTGATCACTCCAGTATCTGTTTGTCGTGGAGGCCTGTGGCTGCAGTCAGTGGTTATCGCATTGTCATCCAGGCACTAAAAGGTAGCACAGTTACCTAAACACATTTTAAATTCCTTTCAAGTACTTTCAAGTACAGCACTGAGACAAACGTCTGAAACCACTAGTGAAAATGCTTCTGTTTTGAATTTTATAATTATAACATTTCTTTGTTTTAAAAAAGGTTTTTCAGATATACATTATACATTTGGGCCCTACTCTATAATTCAGACAAAATGGATAAAGAGCAGATAGTTTTCACTTTTTCTGTATGTCTGGGCTCAGATAAACAAACCAATGAGGAGACGGTGGACGCCTCCAGCAGCAGTCATTGTTTCACCGAGCTACAACCTGAAACAGTGTATCGCATCAGTGTGCATTCCCGCCTGGGAACAATAGAGGGCGCTGCTGTCACCATTCTTCACCCCACAGGTCAGAATTCTGTTTGACACAAATGCAGTTGCTGTTATACCTTTCTAAATCGTAATTGCATGTAATTCTGTCATAACCAGCAACTGCTCCGGTGAGAATTCAGGTTCCTCCTCGACTGCATCCCATAATAAAGGAAGGTAAGATAAGACATATTCACAGCAAACACAAATATTTACTGTGAATATCAAATGCACACAATATTTTAAAAACAAACCATGCATTTTAATGATATCTTTGTCTCTCTCTCTTTCTCTCTCTGTCTCTCTCTCTCTTAGTGTGTCCTGAGATGACGGTCAGAAATCACATAGTTAAAGGTAAGACCATATAATGGCATATAAAGATCATATAATGACAAGTGAGTCTGTATTTGTCATTTGTGATACGTTTGCTGATATTCTAGCCTGTTGCCTGTTTGAGACAGCATAACTATAAGAAGACTCTGATTTTTGTTCTAGGCTTCAACATGATGGAGGCATTTGGTCTGACTCAGAGGGCTCACTCCACTATTGAGGGTGTGGCAGCCGAACCGTTCGTCTTCAGCACCTTACCTAGTTACACCCTCTATAGAGATGTCCAGCTCACCCAGAGCACAGGGTGAGAAACACAGGCACATATGAATAAACAACACAGATACACCCCACAGCTACAGCTCACAGGCTTCTCTTCTGTGTCTCAGCTTCATCCACCCAGCTGGCTTTTCTCCAGAACACACCATCAGCATGACCTTCAGACTCCTGCAGGACTCACCGAAGGAGCCCTTTGCCCTCTGGCAGCTCACGGACAATGACTTCCAGCCTAAGATGGGGGTGGTGCTGGACCGTGAGTGAATGACCAATGAGACCCCAGTGAATGCTTGAGAATTGTCTCTTCGAAGATTAATCCAAATATAGTGTTATGTTTTGAAAGTAACATTATTGTGTTACTCCTACAATATTACCAATTAAAAGAGAGTTCCATTGAAGGGATATTTTACCCAAAAATGTTGATGTTTCATTTACTCACCCTAATGTCATTCCAAACCTACATGACTTTTCTCCTCTGTGGAACACAAAAGTAGATATTTTGAGAAATGTTTTGTGTCCATACAGTGTAAGTCAATAGGTGCCACTGTTGGTTGGTTGCTAGCACACTTTAAAATATCTTATTTCTTCTTTACTTCCTCAGAACTAAAAAAAAATATTAGGTTTGGAATGACATAAAGGTGTGTAAATGATGGAAGAATTTTTGGCGACAGAACAAGCATCAGCTATTTACTCCACTGTAGACCTTAAAGGACCAGATGCTTTTTATTCTGGTAAAATTAGGACAGCCTATGTTAAGTCTAGACGTCAAGTGTAATAATACATGCTAGTGTTCCTGTTTGGTGTTTATTTAATGCTATAATGTTCTTCATCCACAATCAGATTTATGGGATGTGGTTTTCTTCATTCTGTTTGTCAGCTGAGAAGAAGATGCTGCTGTATTTCAGTCTGGACTACAGAGGAGAGATACAGGAACTGACCTTTGATCAGTCACAAGTCCATTCTGTCTTTTATGGCAGCTTTCATAAGGTTTGTGTAGAAGTGTTTGTGAGATTTGTGTCATGGATTGTAAATTGTAAATGTGACCCATGTGAGCAAAATGAGTCGCAATGAGCAAATTTATAAAAATGTAGAAAAATTCTTTTTTTCACGTTTTCCATTAAAAAACTTACAAATGATGTACGATTTGTTGGAATCAGACCAAAAATAAATAAGCTACACCTGTCTGAAGCACCAGTCATTGTGAAAAAAGCAAAAAAAGCAATATTTCATGGATAATTAAAATAAAGGATTTAGGAAACATACAAATAAAGATCATTTGAAATGTTTAACTGTTGTTTGGAGCATTGGGATCGCTAGAAGACGGCTTAATTAACTTCATTTTATTTCACTTATTTTGCCTGAAGCTGGTAATTAGCCAGTGCTCATTCTGACTCATTTTGCCAGCACAGGTCATATATAGATTGGCCTAGTGTTTTCTTTTAAAACTATTGGGGCTTTCTTGAATCACTCAAGATGGGTCTAAATTCCAGACATAAACAGGGTGTATGTGGGGAGGTGCAATCTGACGTTCTTAACATATGACATTAAAGATGCCTCTGGTAATTAGTTTTCATCTCTTTCTTTAACGTGATTGGTAGATTCATTTGTCCATCAGTCAGGTGAGCGTATCACTGTCTGTGGACTGCCAGCGGGTGGGTGAGAGACCCGCCCGTCCTCTGGGAACTTTGCCCACTGATGGCTTTGAGATGCTGGGCAAGCTAGTGCGCACACGAGGACCTCACAGCGGATCTGCAGCTGTGAGTCAGAAACATACTGTTCAATTTTCAGTATACAAAGACACATACTGTACCGAGGCCATGCAGATGGGCAATTCCGAATGTTAAAGCTAGTGACATTGTTATTTTTAAACCCAGTTTCAGCTGCTGTCATTTGAGATAGTGTGCAACACCACCTGGGCCTCAGAAGATGGCTGCTGTGATTTGCCCTCACAGGTAAAAAGGTTTACACTTTTGTTGTGAATTTAGGTGTAAATCCATTGGCTTTACTTTAAAAGGGTCATGACATGAGGAATTGAATTTCCCTTGATCTAGCTTAGCATAGCTTAAAATGTCCACCTCAGCAATAACGAAAGCATTTATGTTATCGTTCTCCGAAAAAAATCCAGAAGGGAACACTCAAATCTGGATTTTTTAATCACAGGAAAACAAACAGGGTGGAAAACGGACATAAGTTACTTTTGGGCAAACACGACTTCGGTAGTATTATTATAATATACCTCAGGAAACAAAATAAAATAAAAAATGTCATGACCCCTACTGTACACACATATATATACAGTATATATACTGTATATATATATCAGTAATATATATATGTCACTCCCTATACTATAGAGGGAGGAGGAGAGCTGTCCAGAACCTGCTTATTCATGCACCTGCACGACTGATGTTCCTGGAGCACCTGGAGATGCGGGTCCACCTGTGAGTCTATAACCCTTATACACTACAACATATGCGTTTTGAAAGTGACATAAAAGCTGTGCTGGAATGACCAACTGAGCCAAATGCTTGTTCTGCAGGGGAAACCTGGTCCTCGAGGAGAGAAGGGAGAAAAAGGAGAGCTGGGACAGAAGGTACAGTAGAGCATCAGGTGTTATGAAAATGACACGTTGATCGTTATGGAATAATTGTCATTGTAATTAGTGATTTGTCGTGTCTTGTTTGGTCATGTCATTTACAACATGCAGTAGGATTAATACACCTAATACAAATACACCTAATTAAGAAGTCATTTGTTCAAACTGAATTCGGATGAATGAAATAAAATGTTGTTTTAGGTTACAATGTTACAGTGTTTTCCGTAGAAGTTTATTAAGCAAATATCGCACAAAACTCAAGTGACTAAATTATAATGTGGGAAACAATATTTTTGTTTTGGGTCATCAATGTTTTCCCCTCGGCCTCTTACCAGGGTGAGATGGGCCCACCAGGCAAACCGGGCCCTGAGGGCAACTTTGGCCCTGTTGGGTCGTCTGGTCCACGGGGAATAGCTGTAATGGGAAAAGTGGTATGTTAACACTTGTTATATAGAGATGGTAATAAGTGTATAATCTATAATGCATGTGGAGCCAATTAAAAGCCTTTTTATCTGTGTAAAGGGTCCACCAGGAGCAAGAGGTGAAAAAGGAGATATTGGAAGGCCTGGTAGTCAGGTGAGCTTGAACATCCATCTACGCCGGCCGTAATTAATAACCACCCTTGTTTGTTGTTACATTTATAGCATTGTTTCACCTTAATATCTCACTCTTTTTTAATGTTGGGTCTGTAGGGTTTACCAGGGCCTCCTGGTCCGAAAGGTGAAGAGGGCAGCCCTGGTCCTAAGGTATCACCATTAAAACAAGCTACATTTTTATTTTTTATCCAAAGTAACTTCAAGTGCGTGTAAGCAGTACATTTTATCAGCATGTCATCTTTGGGAATCAAACCTATGACATTTACATACCACCATGTAATAAAGTCAAATACAATGTTCAATCTTTCATTAGTGTTTCTCTTCATAAATCTTCCACAGGGGGCCAGGGGAGTGGAGGGTAACATTGGGCCCCCAGGAATTACAGGGCCAAGAGTAAGACAGCCTTACTTACACATTTAAGGAATATCTGCTTCATGCTTTCATAACGGTCTCCTAATATTTCTTTATGTACCCTTTCTAGGGGTTTCAGGGTATGCCTGGCCACCCAGGGCCACCAGGGGAGAGAGGAACTCTAGGTCCTGTAGGGCCCACAGTAAGCCAAGCCCCCCCCCACACACACACACAGATGTCCAGAAAGGATGTTTACTTGACATTACTGACAGATTGAAATTGAAATGTGATGTTGTCCGAGTGTTTAAACAGTATTTTCTTTGTTTTCACAGGGCCTTTCTGGAAGCAAAGGTGAGAGAGGAGAAAAGGTGGGTTGATGGCGTTTCATTTAATGACGTGCCATTTGTGAACGTTAACATGGGTTATTTTTTTTAGGTTTTAATAATGATTTTTGTCATTAGGGAGAGCCACAGTCTCTTGCCATGATCTATCAGCTTGTTACTCAAGCCTGTGAAAAACTTGTACACAGTATGTAGTAAACATTTTATTATTCTTTTCATTTAGTCACCTTAAATGCAGTTGATAATAGTTGATCGTGTTCTAGATGAGGTGCTGAAGTTGGATGCATTTCTAAACGAGATGAATCGGAAGCCAGTGCCCATCCAGGAACCAGTAGCTCCACCAGGAGAGCCAGGAATACCGGGGGGAAGGGGGCAACCTGGACCGCGAGGCCCTCCGGGAAGACAAGGAAACAGAGGGGAGTCTGGGAAACCTGGGTACCCTGGTGAGCAGGGTAAGCCGCAATGCTTTTTTCCTCCAAAACAAACTCCATATGTGATTTTTGCTTGTGATTAATCACATTAGCTTTGGAATTTTAATTCTGCATTATTATATTCTGTGATGAACTTCCAGGACGCAGAGGTATGCCTGGGGAGAAGGGTTCTCCGGGAGCCAATGTCCAGGGGCCACAAGGAATAAAGGGATTTGCAGGTATTGTAATATATTTATCATCCAGTAACGTTTATAAACTTTAGTTTTATAAAAACTTACACTGTTACCTGCCAAGGTTTCCTACAATAAAATAAAACGGTTTTACATCCTTTCTTTTTTCATCCATAATTGACTATGAACACTTCAGATCACATACTGATAACGCAAACCCTATTAAAGTCATTTTAATGGTAAAGTGTTCACCGCAACAATATTTGTTCATAATTTACCAGGACCTCCAGGTGAAACCAAAACAGGGGAGCCAGGCCCCAAAGGAGAGGACGGTAAATCAGGACCTCCAGGTATTCCAGGAGCCCCAGGGCAGAGAGGAGAAATCGGTCCCCCTGGTGTATGTGACAGCAGTGGATGTTATCAAGGATCTCCTGCTGCAGGTAAACGTAATTTAAATATATACATTTCCATTGCGACCACAATGCAAATCTGTGTAAACTCATGTTTCAGGTGTAAAATACTCATGTTTTAGGTGTAAAATACTCATGTTTTAGGTGTAAAAATAGTCTATAATTATTTTAATTTTTTGTACAGAAGATCCATACCTTGGATACCAGCCTTGAGTTGAGAAACCTGTGACACGTTACTTGGTGTTATTCCAGCGCAGCCTGAATCATCTCTCTTCCCGTTGCAAGGCATTGTGGGAAGACGCGGATAGACTGATTCTGCCAGAGGACTTGCCATGAGTCTGTTTATTGACTCTGATCTTACACTCATACTGAGATCACCAAAGCACTGATTGTTATTGACTGTTGTCGATGTTACTCAGTATTCAGCCTGATCCGCTGCTACAACAGCAGATTCTTGTGTACTTCTTATGTGCTGCACTGAGGCTCTGTTTCAAGCTGGGGGGGGGGGTCACAACACACTCAGACTGTTTCATAGAGGCAGACATTTTGGTTGTAACTGATGCATTACTGAACAGCTAAAATCCGCACTAAGAATATTTCTAATATTGTACTTTTTGTATTTTGTTGTATTTAATGCACTATATGTGTTTTAAATATATAGTGTTGAAGGCATATTAGTTTAAATACTTTCCATTCTAGTTTTCTTATCTCTTAGTTGCTATATCAAATTGTGTATCAACTGTTTTTAAAATATGAAATAAGCAATATATTTGCCAGAGCAGTATATGTCAATATGAAATACACTGTGATGTTGTATTAACTGACTTATGCAGACAGGTTGTCCATAATATTTTATATGTTTATATTAATTGAATTGTTATTTTGAATTTTTGTGTAATGTAAAAATTGTATTAAAAAACTGTGGTTTGAAAAACAGAGGTAATTTCTGTGAATTTTGTGCAAGTAAAACAATAACTGATTTAAAGGCAGGGTAAGTAATTTTTACAGTAACATTTTTTGTTATGTTGGAAGTCTCTTCACATCCTGACAGCAATCTGTAAGTGGCCTAAATGTATTTATACAAATATATATTTTCTGGAAAAGGTGCAGGATCATAAAATGTTCATCCAATCATTGTCCGAATGCAATAACAGAATTTCCTACTTGTCTGTCAAACTGTATGCATTCATGTGTTGGAGGAGGCGTGGCTTTAATGAAATATGTTTAATATTTAACTAGATAAATATCAGGAATCCGATTTCTAGAGATCCTTTTCCAGTTAACACACAATTATTTTTATTTCTATATAATGCTGCTGTATATAATCAAGCACATAAGTGCCTTGATTTCTAAAAAGTCAAAACTTTATTTTTACATGTAAGCGTATCTAACGCTTAACATTTTTTAAAATAAACTGTCAGCATTTTTTGACACAACACCTAACTATTATTAAAATATTATAATATTTTTCAGTCACAAACAGGGCTTGTATTAGTTAATAATGTTTTAATGTTGAATAAATAATTTCCGCTTTAATCTGCTGCGGAACCAAGGAACCGAGTCCGCGAGTTCCACGGACGGGTTTTAAGGAAACAACCTGTGTTTATTTGACACAAGAGACGCCAACATGGCGAGCCGGAGAGGCAATGCAAAATCTCGGGAGCTATCTGACAAATACTCTGTCCTGCTGCCAACCTACAACGAACGAGAAAACCTACCCTTGATTGTATGGTTATTGGTGAAATACTTCAGCGAGAGGTATTTACATCACAATGTCGTGTATGATAGAGTACCTAAATGAAACCAAGTTATATGGCAAATTGCAGGCAAGATAGGTGTCTAATGATGAGCTGTCACTTTCAACAGCATGACAACCTCCTGCTTTTACTAATCTTCTCATTATAGATCATAAGAGAAGAGTTGATAGTTGTTTGGTGTTAAAGTTTTTATAATGTCAGTGCTTATGCCTTGCACCCGTGTACGATTTTTCATTGTATTATTATTTTTGTAATCGCCTTTCCTAATGCTGTGTTGTACCCGGCTTGTACTGTCTATTTCTCTCTCTCCTCTGTTCCTGTTTCTTTTAACTTTTTCTCCTTTGAAGTATTAATGTTTGTCATTCATATCATGATGAAATATTGTAACGCAGTGGCTACAATTACGAAATCATAGTGATTGATGATGGCAGTCCAGACGGAACGCTGCAGATCGCTGAACAGTTGCAGAAGATATACGGCCCTGATAAGATTGTGAGTTATGCCTTAAAATACACAGCACCCTCACGTGTGTAATGAAATAATGACAACTTGATTCTTTCCAGATTCTGAGACCGCGAGCACAGAAACTTGGATTAGGTAAATTTGTTCATGTTTGTTTATTTAGCCTTTCTTTAGCGCTGAAGGTGTCATGTTGCTGACACACTGATTTTATTTCCAGGAACGGCTTACATTCATGGCATTAAACACGCTACAGGAAACTTTGTTTTCATTATGGATGCAGATCTCTCACATCATGTAAGCTGCCTGTTGACCGCATTCTTCGATTGATTTAAAATGATTTCGTCCAATAACTAAAATTTTTTATGCGTTAAAAAAGGTTTTAACGCATTTACTCATGTTTTTGGGAATTTAAAATGAATCTGTATCTACTTACAAAATAAAACCTTTGTGGATCATTTGTATACACATTGTGTTTGTTTTCTCCTAATAGCCAAAATTTATCCCACAATTCATCGAGTAAGTAACCTTATTGTTACCCTAACTGTAAAAAGAATGTTAAATCTCCACATTGTGTTGTTTTGCTGTAATGGCACTATCAGACAATTCTATGCATTTGTTACATGTCCAGAAAACAGAGAGAAGGTGAATATGACCTGGTGTCTGGCACAAGGTATAGAGGAGATGGTGGTGTCTATGGTTGGGACCTGCGCAGAAAGCTGATCAGGTACGTGGGTGTGAATTTAAGGTGATTGGGGCTTTATTTACATCCATGTAAATCCATCCATCCATGTTAGAACACATGATTGACAGTTTGTGGTGAGGAAGAACAAGTTTCTATTTCCACATGTATTTGTCTTTATCAGAAGACTTAAAGAGATTTTTTTAATAGATTTGACTAGTGCAAACTACAGTCTGCTGCAGAGCTACGTTGTTCAAATATGCTATTACACAGACATACATATGCTTATTTGCTTGTATTTCTAAGCTTCATTACAGTTGTGGCCTACTGGTTAGTGAGTTGGGCTTGTAATCAGAAGGTTGCTGGTTCAATTCCATCACTGGAGGTTGCAACTGAAGTGCCCTTGAGCAAGGCACCTAACCCCCAATTGCTCCCCAGGCGCAGTAATGTGCTGCGCACTGCTCCGGGTGTGTGTGTGTTCACGACTTGCAGTGTGTGTTCACTCCTCACCAGTGATGGGTTAAATGCAGAGGTCACATTTCGGGTATGGGTTACCATATCTGACAAATAGGTCACTTTCATTTAGTCAACTACAGGGACAATACAGGCATTGTGATTTTTGCAGACAAATATATCAATGAGATGTTTAACTTGTATCACTAAAAACCTATAATTGACTGTTTCCTTAAAGTCGAGGAGCAAACTTCATCACACAAGTGCTGCTCAGACCAGGAGCATCTGATCTCACAGGAAGTTTTAGGTATGTTTTAGGCATGTTAATGTCAAATAGAAATTAATGTGTAGACTTTAATTGTATTATAATACTGTCTTTTTTCGTGTGTTGTGTGTTTCAGGCTCTATAAGAAAGAGGTACTTGAAAGACTGGTGGAGCGATGTGTGTCGAAAGGCTATGTGTTTCAGATGGAGATGATTGTACGCGCTAGACAACTGGGCTATACCATAGGAGAGGTGAGCATACTATTTTTAGACCATATTTTTAGAATTTACATTTACACAATTGGCAGACGCTTTTATCCAAAGCGACTTACATTGTTTTATACTATACATTGTTTCTGAATATGTGAAATCCCTGGGATCAAACCCATGACCTTGGCGTTGTTAATGCCATGCGCTAACCACTGAGCTACAGGAAATTTGCATAGAAATATTTTATATTAGTGAAGCTATTATTACTTGATTACTGTAATGGCTATACATTGATTACATTTTTATTTATTTGAACGTAGCAACTGTTTTAAGGTACCACAGTGTTTATGTATATATTGAAACATGGTTTCATTTGTCTGCCAGGTTCCTATTTCATTTGTGGACCGTGTTTATGGCGAATCCAAGTTGGGAGGAAATGAAATCGTCTCCTTTATGAAAGGATTGCTCACTCTTTTTGCCACTACATGATGTTTGACCTCATTGGCTTCTGTTTAGTGTTGTCATGTATGATCAGTGCTTATCTGCATCGCAACAATGTTACGTTAAATGTCCTGTATTTTTTTAAATGCACTTGTTTTGTGGCCCTGCGCCATAAAACCCACTGATGTGACAGCATACAGGGCTGTATGATAAGATTAGGAGCTTTGGTATGGATTGATTTGCTTGTACTGTTTTGTCTTCCTCTTAGCCTTGCTTAAATGCTTCAGAGATGTTGGCAAAACATGTTTCAAACATTTTAATAAAAAAAGGACCAATTATTTAAACCAGCGAGTTATTTCTTCTGCATTTTCTAGGTGGTGTGTATTGTTTTTTTGAAACAGCCCAACAAAAAACCCCTTTAGAAACATTTTTGTACTTTTGTGAGTGGCTGTGGAGTTTATGACCTGAAATAAACGACTCTTGTGAAACCTTTTTGACTATGCAGCTCTCTGGATATATTATAATACATAAACTGGGAAAGTTGTATTATGCACTGAAACCCAGCCAGACTCACTGGAAAACCATATGCTCCATTTTATGAGTCATTTCCGAGTGTATGACATTTCATGATGTTTCCAAGATTAATTATTGTTTTCTCTTTGAGATACAGTGTGCAAAATCCCCAAACACAATAACTGACTGTATCTTAATGTAATAACCACTCAGAATGAGTTTGATGCTACCATGATCAAGGGGGGAGAGTGGGTGGGGAAATCACCATGGCTCACAGTCTGCAACCCCAGCCTTCACATTCAGAAGTAGTCCCGGTGAGTTGTGGTACATGAGTGCTACAGCGCCACCACCTGAGCTCATACTACTCCGACGCTTAGTGAGTGCTGAGGCACTGTATACATCCGACTCTCTGCGGGGGTAGATACCAGATGCAGAATTGACGCATACGCCTCTAACCAATCAACTCTCAGCCAGTGGCGCCCCCTATGGGTTCAGTTTATGCAACTACACCCAGGGGCTGTTTACACCAATTTTGGAACCATTAAATAAAACATTACAGGCGGAAACAGACACCCTTATTGGAGTCCCTGGGAATTTCAGGTAAGCCGTTAGATGCCTGTATGACCGGTATACGTCTGATGGATAATTGCTGGGTACTTCTGACCACAAATTCCCCGACCCAACGCCTCTGTCGGCACAATGCTTTTTTTATGCTAATCAAACACACATGTCACTTCCGCCCTTTTCACACGCCATTTTGGATAGTATAGGTACTGGACCGGGTAGTATTGTTGTAAGTGGATGGCGGATTACCTTAATTGCTCTCGATTACACCGTCATTGCGCGTCTGGGTGGATCGTGCATCGTCGCCAACGCAGCAGGCGCTCGGCGGCTCACAGTTGCTCCTGCTCCACGACCCCCACACATCACCACAAGGGCTGCTAGATGCAGCTGCTCATCCCCGGCAGACAGACAGCTCTGGGTCGGCCCGTGACAGGAGTCGAGCTCCCTCTTTCGGCGTGGTGTGTCCGCCCGTAAAGCGAAGGACGAGGTCGGAAAGGGGCGCAGTGAGATTACGGGCTGCTGCTGTGTGCTGGCGGGAACCCGTGTCAGGTAAGGTCTCCTCCAGCCACGCGTATGGAAAGCACTTGGACGCGGGGAACCATGCGGGAGAAACCTAATCAGAATAGCAGATGAGGCGGCCAGTCTGCCACAACGCTTATGAGTAAGACCAGAACATCAGCAGGGAGAAAACCCAACTCTCAGGTGGAAATGTAGCCGTTCGCATGTGTCGTGCAGTTACCGCAAGTTGATGTGATGGAGGCTGGAAGCTGCAGCAGGTCATTAAATAAAAGGAAAGTTTTTATTAATAGATCTGGACAGTTACTTTGACTGGGAGACTTTGGTATCCGGTCAGTGGTCTTAAACCAACCGCAAACCTAAAACAAAGGGCTCGCTTGAGTTTACTGGTTAGCATCTTACATGTCTTTGACAGTTAAACTCAGATCAGTTGTTGGTTCTAGGTGAATGATGCCTGTTTTAGGTACAGTGACAAACAAGAAGCCCTGACAGTTTAGCAAGTGCTGTGTTATAATAATGAACGTAAGTCAGCGGTTTACTGTGTAAGATCACTTCTGACAAGTCAATAAAATAAACAGACCAACGTGCGTCTGTTTTTGGTCTCTAATTGGTCGGTTCATCCGCGTTGTTTCCTCAGTTTGTTGTCATTTCCAATTCATAGTGTATTTTATAATATAATTGTAATTCATACGAGTGTTGGTCATGTTATTGTTTAGTTAAAATTGACTCTTTCCACTCAGCAGTATAAATGTCATTCAGCGTGAATCATCCTTCAAAGTCGGAGTAAAGGCTACATTGTAACATTGTAATGGGTGTGTTGACCCTTTAGACACATTGTTTGTTATTTTGTGTTTTCCTACATGTGTAGCCGTACGCAATGTTACTTTGTCAGCTGTAGCTGTGTTTGTGTTATGCCATTGAAGAGCATATTGTATTGAGAGGCTGAACCTGTTTGACGGCAGGTATGTTTCTACATGTTGTTTGGTCAACACTAATTTGGATTGAGGAGATTATTGGGAGTTGAGAGATTATTAAAATATGGTATTTAATTTAAGATTTAAAGGGTTAAAGTGAGAGACCACATACTCTGATGTTCATCTTATATTTGTGGATAGGATTTGACTCAATCCTGTCCACAAATATAAGCTAATATAATATAAGCTAAAATATATATATATATATATAGCTGTATGTTGGGGAATCAGAAACATTGCCTCCATTAGCAGACTGCAGATCTATACACTGGCCTCTGCTGCTGCTGCCTCAACAGGAGGCGCCATTCTGGGACTTTAATGCAGAAGACTGCACAAAAAGGGGAGCGGAAAAGGGCAGGCAGAACGGGAGAGGCTTATATAACATGGAGGAAGAGCTGTCCTCTAGCGCCATCTATAAAGTCAGGGAGAAGATGAGTGAATGTCTAACCTAGAGGAAGAGAGCTCCCACCAGAGAGCTCTGAAGTGAAACCACTGCTCCTCGTTCATGTAGGGTATACAGTGTGATGCTTGCCATTGGAAAGGCCAGCAGGTCACGTGAACTTTGACCTTTGCAGATCTTTGTCCTTATTTCTGTGGTTTGCAGTTGGCCAAATGTGGGACTGGCTTCGTTAGTGATGTACTTGTGGGTTTATGTATGTGTGATGTAGTTGTGTGTGTTTATGTATATGATTTATTTGTTTATGAAAAATAAAAATTGATGTTAATTGATTGTTATTAAACAGAGCACAGTTCTGATACACGTCTACATAGATCCTCGTAGCCAGCGCTTCATTGGATGTGTATGTTTCTCTGTTGTGTGGTCATTTTTTAAAATACAAAAGCAATATTGTGCCAATAATAAGGTAGCTTTTGGGTTCTGTATGTAGCATGCAGCCCACTGTCCAAGGCTTTGATGAGGTTTATTTTGATTTACACCTTGTGGTAGCCAATCAAAACTAGCCCAATGACCATAACTCAAAGACCAAAACTTAAAATATGCCCCTCCCAATGTTTAACCCTTGGAAAATTAAGCAGCCCACAGCAACAGTTAAACAATATTCCACAGGAAAACCACAGACTTGGCAACACTGGGGGTGCCAATAAACAGTCAGTCTTAGAGCATCACAGTGAGTGAAGTACTTGATCGCCACATCACATGACATATTTTCAGAAATCATTCAAATGATCATAATACAAAACGTCACATTCTGGATGTTTTCATGCAGAACATCAGTTACATGAAGACAATTATGGTGGTAATCAATATGTGTGTTGCATTCGAAGCACATTATAGGCCCATATTAATAAATTAATATGTTTCCAGGTGGACAGAATGTTTCAACTCCCAGTCAACAACCTCAGCAGTCTAAGGAAAGCTAGGAAGAATGTGAAAAAAGCACTGGGTGACATTGGCTTGGACTTTTGCAAGGAACACATTGATGTAAGTAAATATGATGTTTGGGCTACACAAGTTAATTCATGGTACATGCAATTTCTCTAGTTTCTTTACCTGTGAAATCTGAGAGCACGCAGGCCCCGGCAACACGGTTTTAATATATATTCCTTTCAAGTGTTTGTCCTGCATTTTCCAGCTATTGTCAGTTTCAATAATCACTGTTTCTACTGTCTTCCATCCCATCTGTTTTAAGGTCTTGTACACAGACTATTGTGAAAAAAGTCTGCATGGACCAAGGGCTTTTTTGTTGAATATTTACCAAACACTCTATATTATGAATATCACAATAATTTTAATGCAGTTTTTATTTGTTTAAATCTCTGGAAAAGCATGGGTAGTTCGGTACGTGCTTGTAAGCATCCATGCTTAGGAAAGAGAGGAGATAAGTACAGAGAGATGTATATTGAAGTTCATTAAATGAGGGTTAGACTTTTGGATCAGTTCAGATGTATTTGTCTATTTATATACCTTTATTTTAAGTATTTCAAACATTTTTATGGTGAAGTTATTATTGTGAATTTTGTAATAAAGCTCAGTACAATTTTTACATTGAGTGGAATGTTTTTGTTCATATTATTGTTGTGATAAGTGTGATTTATTCCCACAGAATTATTCTATCATTTGAATTATTCAGTTCTGTTACTAAGTACAAAACACTAATGCAACAATTCAATAGTGTCATTATTCAGAAATGTTATTAATATTTTAGTAACAGACACAGCCCTATGTTGTAAATTATGTTGGTGCGTAGAAATAAAAGCTAATTAATATCAGTGGAAAAGCTTACATTATTTGTTTATAACTTGATATTTACTTTGTGTTTAACATTTAGAATTTACTTGGTAAAAAATGGCTGTTCGGTTGAATTGATGATTGAAAAAGTAAACCCTTTTTTCAGAGCAGATCTAGAAATATCAGCTGCATGCTGAAACTCTTAAAAGACTAGAAATTGAATTTGAGCTACTTTTCCTATATAGTCCATTGTTTGATGCACAAAATATGTCTTATGAAGATATCTAGATGATCTTATTGTCACCTGCTACATTTTTTCTGACTCTGTGCTGCTGCTTTTTTCTTCAGGATTATAAAGACCACGTTCCCAATGAGTTCTACATTAAGAACACCACATGGGACGATGTGTGCATGTGGGATCCCTCAATGACCAAATCACAAGTAATACCTTAAGTCTTACTCTAGAAAACTAAAGTGATACCTCAAGTCTTACTCTAGAAAACTAAAGTAATACCTCAAGTCTTACTCTAGAAAACTAAAGTAATACCTTAAGTCTTCTTCTAGAAAACTAAAGTAATACCTCAAGTCTTACTCTAGAAAACTAAAGTAATACCTCAAGTCTTACTCTAGAAAACTAAAGTAATACCTCAGGTCTTACTCTAGAAATCTAAAGTAATACCTTAAGTCTTACTCTAGAACACTAAATATATTTGGAATGTTTTGTCATTTTTTGCTTGTCAGCAAATCCTGATACATTGTCCTCTTCCTCTTCTCAGGAGTACCGCTCAAAGCCGTTCTGTTGTTCAGGATGTACATTCTCCTCCAAGTTTTTCTCTGCCTACAAGAGTCACTTTCGTAATGTGCACAACGAGGACTTCGAAAACCGCATTCTCCTGAACTGTCCCTATTGCACTTATAATGGGAACAAAAAGACATTGGAGACGCACATTAGACTGTTTCATATGCCTAACAATGTGGGGCGCCAGAATGCTGGAGGACTCAAGGGGACGGGGGTCGGCTTAAAGGATGGTGCTCGTCTGGATAAGACGCGTGATAATATAGAACAGGCGGTGTACTACTGTAAAAAATGCACTTATAGAGACCCGCTCTACAATGTGGTGCGTAAGCATATCTACCGGGAGCATTTCCAGCACGTAGCTGCGCCGTACCTGGTAAGACCAGGTGAAAAGACAACGGCACCCAATGGGACACCGGCAGGTTCTGGAACGAAGACTGGGAACAATACCGACACTAACAGCACTGCTGGTGGTGCCAACCATACGAGCACCGCCATCCACTGCAAACGATGCCTCTTTGTACCCCGTACTTATGAAGCACTTGTGCAGCATGTTATTGAAGACCACGAGCGCATTGGTTATCAAGTAACTGCCATGATTGGACATACCAATGTAGTTGTACCTCGGACGAAGCCTGTAATTATGGTGTCCCCTAAGACTCAGGGGGATAAGGGCATCATTGGTATAATGCCAAAGGGTACAGTAGTGACTGGGGTGCGACCTTTATCCACTCAGCAGCTGAGTCGAATTGTCATTCCTAAAGGGAATTTGAACTCAACTGGGCTTTTGTCTGGTGTGCATTTGAAACAGGGTGCTTTTGGTCTAAAGCCGGGGACTACACAATCCTTGGCCATTGGCGGACAGCAGGTTCAACTCCCAAAGCCACTGCAGTGTCAGACAACCAAACCCCAGATATCCACCAACAGTCTGCGCAGCTCCATTTCTTCAGCTTCCACCACCGTGCTGAAGATCCCTCAGATAAACCCTCGTGTTCAGGCGGCGGCTACTACTGTATCGTCAGTTGTTCCCAAGAAAGGCAACTCTTATGGCACATCTTATACTCAGAAATGGAAGATTTGCACCATATGCAATGAGCTCTTTCCAGAAAACGTATATAGCTCACATTTTGAAAACGAACACAAAGCTGAAAAGGTACCGGCGGTGGCCAACTACATCATGAAGATTCACAATTTTACTAGTAAGTGCTTATACTGCAATCGCTATTTACCTAGCGACACACTTCTTAACCACATGCTGATTCATGGCCTGTCCTGCCAACACTGCAGAGCCACGTTCAATGATGTTGAAAAAATGGTGACGCATATGCGAGGGGTGCATCCCAATGAGTCGATCGGGCCACGTACAGACTCTCCGCTCACTTTTGATCTCACGCTTCAGCAGGGAAATCCGAAGAACGTCCAGCTGATCGTTACCACCTATAATATGCGAGACGCGCCTGAAGAATCTGTGGCATTCCATGCGCAAAACAATGCGTTGCCATCATCTCAAGTAAATAAACAGGTTATTCCACAAGTCCCAAAGATACCTTCAGAAGTCTCAGTAGAAGCCGTACCAGCCAGGACTACGCCCCAAACGGCCGTACCTTACAAGAAAGATATTGGCAAAACGCTCTGTCCTCTTTGCTTCTCTATTCTTAAGGGACCTATCACAGACTCTCTAGCTCACCATTTGCGTGAAAGGCATCAGGTTATACAAACGGTTCATCCTGTGGAGAAGAAATTGACCTACAAGTGTATCCATTGCCTTGGTGTCTATACTAGCAACATGACCGCTTCCACGATCACTTTGCATCTGGTGCATTGCCGCGGTGTAAGCAAAAATCAGAACGGCCGACCCGCTCCTTCTGCAAGAGTTGTGCAGGCCCAAGGGGCTGGCCTCAAAAGAGCAGGCTTAGCAACCTTTGACCAAACTGAGCCAAAGAAAAGGAGAGCTGGGACAGATGATCAGTCTGGGGAAAGCCCACCACCATCCACTGACAAAATAGAAGACCCTGTGGTCTTCGCCTTGGACCCAAAGGGTCATGAGAACGAGTCTTACGAAGCACGTAAAGCTTTCCTCACTCAGTACTTTAACCGGCAGCCCTACCCCACTCGACGAGAGGTAGAGAAGCTTGCGTCTAGCCTCTGGCTTTGGAAGTCTGACATCGCAAGCCACTTTGCGAATCGAAGGAGGAAATGTATGATTGATTGTGAAACACTGAACGTTTGTGTCCTGCTTGGATTTAAAATGGAAGACATTGTGCATTTGCATCATCCCATGAACTTTGACTCAAAGTCGTATTTTGAGGGCCACAAACACGAACAAAAAAGACGAACTTCTAGAACCCGCATAGGCCGATCTGCCAGTTCCATTCGCTTGCAGCAAAGAGCTACAGCCAATGGTGACCCACATCAAAGGCAGGGGACGTTAAAAAGAACAGCTGTCAAAGCCTTAATCTACTCGAATGGTCAAAATGCTATCGGTGGGAACAACTTAAATGATTCAATCAAGAGCACCTTACAGGGAGCGCTTGTCAATTCGGAACCAATTGCTGTGGACTCAGACAGTGATAATGAGCACGCTGTGGAACAGCTAGAGAACACTATGCTAAGTACACCGTCAGTTGGTAGTGAAGATACAGAGGTAAATAATGTAATGGATGGGAGTGACTCTGACATCAAGGAGGAAACCCACAGTGAAAATGGTTATGGGTCAATGGACATGTTAAGGGAAAAAGAACAAGGAAAAGGAGAATGCCAGTCAGGTATAACAAACAAGCTTGAACAATCAAAACCAGATACTCCCTTAACCAAGCAACAGGTTTGATAACTGGACAGGGTTATTAAAATGCATCTATATACTTTTGCATTTCGTTTGACCAACAGTGCTGCCTCATTGAACTTTTGGACCTTGGTTACAAATGGTAGCTGTAAGGATATGCTATTTCCTCAACTCTTAAAGCCATTTAAAAGGCAAAAAAACATATTTTGCAGCTTTGAAATACAAAAATGAATGCAAGTTGTGATCGAAAAGTTGAAGGTTGACGTGCCCCCACCTTAAGGAAGGAAAATACCGAACATGCACCAAACAATATAACAAGATTTGCCTTCAGTTTCTTTAACATAACCAGAAACCTACTTGTTGATGTTTTTTTCAGCCGCTATTGTGTGGCAAAAGAGTGTTCACAGGTATTCTTGAATTTCATGTTACCATATAGAACAGGTAGTGTATATTTGTACAGTCTTCTAAAGAGATGTGTAGGTGTATTCACTGTTTAAAAAAATTGCTATACTTTTTGTGCTCACGCTTAATGATCGTATGTTCCACATTGCTTTACACAGATGATGGATGTGGCTTTGGTGGCTGTTTTGTTCAGTTAACTTTATTTTTTAAAAAGTATAGCATTTTGCTAAAAAATATACTGAGGTATACAAATGCAAATTTAAAGAACATAATCTCTTGCTTTTTTTTGCCTGTTTATAAGTATTGTTTTTTATAAATATTTGCCGTCTGTAACTTGTGTTGCGTTAAGAGCAGCTTTGCGTACATCCACATCTGCCCTGACTTGAAAATGGCAGTTTAATTGGCCCCTGTAGCAATGTGCTAAGTAGATTAGACTGTGTTTGGTTCAGCCTTTGCTGAATGCAGTTTGTTTTCTCTTTAAACTACACTTTTTTGCAGATGGACCCCTGTCGTTACTGCGGGTTCAGAACAAACATTTTCTATATTCAGTCTAACTTTTCTGTATGTTTAAATACGTGACCTCCAGTTTATGTTGTTTGTTGTTTTGTTTTTCCCATTCTGTTTGTCATTACAAGCATTTCTGAACAATAAAGTGCTGTATTGTCCCTTTCACGATGCTTCTAACCCCAGCCAGTTTTGACTTGGTGCACTAATCTGGAAAGTACAATATGTAATAATTAATATTTCCCCTTTAATAAAGAAGCTTGAGTATTTATTGGCCTGCTAGTATCCATGTTCTTAACAACCCTCATAATGTCACTCACAAATGGTAGAATTCCTGTATGTTAGAGGACTATGCGTTCAGTAGCGATCTTTCTGTTATTCATTTTAGTAGCTTAAAACAAAAGGGACAATCGGCCAATGGGATGATAAACTGTGTGCAAAGATTGGGCCGGATTGCATCAACTACAAAAAGTTCCTCGGATGTTTGTCTGAAATCATTTTAATGAGTTTTAATCAAGTGACATGGATTTCATAAAAAATGCAAAAGCTATACCAGAAGTCTGCTTTTGAGGTTAGCATGAAAGAGTGTTTGCAAAGCATTTTGATTCTGTACATACACACACACGCGTGCACAATCATTTGATTCTGTACAGGGCTCCCATCAGCCTCTCTTCTTCAGTCCTCTACTGACCGGTGGAGGGAGGCCTGTGAAGTGGATCAAAATGGGGGAGGGGGACTAGTCTAACTAGAAGAGGAGAACTGTTTCTGGGTTGACTCTCTAGTGCCCCCTGCAGTCGGAAAGTAGCAGCCCTGCGGAGAATGTGGGTATTGCATTTAGAGACTACAAAGAATGCAAAAAACACACATTAAACAGGGGTAATTGGAAAAGGCCACGCCTCCTCCATAACAGATAAGGTGTGTGTTCAACTTGAGGCGGGGCTGCGCAGACCTATCGGCGTAGGACATCGAAGTACAGCGATAGCAGATGGCTCTGTACGCTTTTGACTCGCTCTCGCGGTATTTTGATGTCATGCGTCGGTCGGTCTGCGCAGCGCCGCTTAATATCAAACACACGTACGAACACGCTAATAATGGGAGATACTCTGCTTGAGGAGTTATGCGCGGAGGTACAGGCAAGTACGACGTCCTATCATTGACTTCAGACAGAATGCAATATTTCATGGTCTTGGACCTTCCACAGAAGTTACAAAAATATATTTAGACCACTTTACTTAGTGATTGCTATCAAGCGTAGAGACTTAACTAGCATAACCAAAATGTTTTTTGAACAAATCGTCCACCCTGCCTTTAGGATTCTGGCTATAAAACGTTTTAAACCGTTATGTTTAAACGTATAACTGTACACAAAAGCCTAACTTTAAAAAAATAAGGATTGTAAAAACATTCTTTCAAACACAAAAAACTTGATGTGACAAGAAACCTTACAGTCTTGCACATACATAATTTCTTGTATAAGATTGTCAATCCTTCTGCTGTGCTATCAACACGTATGTGTGTGTACATGTTCGAATAGCCCGCTCAATTGCCATTGGGTTTTTAAAGCTGATATTAAGAGGAAACAGGCTTAACGATGCTTTAAGAATGACTGGTTATATAGGTTTGGTAGCTTTGGGTAGTTTGATGCTTTCAAAAACATTAACTTAAGAAATGTTTCAATTAAAGACGTTCTATTGTCAGCGCAGCACATGTTGCAGGACACAGGAGGGTCGGCACACAGCATAAGCTGTTGAATGCAAAGAAGTTTATTGACTTTACAAAACATTTAAGGCCTTTTGTGAACTCCACGGTTGCTCTAGCTACTAAACTGTATGAAATATGTTATGAAACACCTCATAAGCTGTTTCTGCTAAAGAAGCTTTCAAGCGTCTTGAAACTGATTGTGGAGCAAAAGTCAGTGAGGTTCTGTGTTGTGGATGCTATAAATACAGTTCGTTTTACATTTGCTTAAAGATCTAATTTAATCGTTTATTTATTACCGGTCACGCTGAGCATCTTTTTAAAGGTTTATTTTCAAAACAGTACTGTGAAACTGTATTTTTTGTCCATCAATTGATAAAATGATTAACGTAAAAGTAATAAAACAAATTAACCAAGAAGAAAATGTGAAATTTGTTTCTCCGGTAATTATAATGACTCTCAGCTAGATTGCTAGGAATGATTTAGATTATTTAAGATTCAGGATAAGGTTGTTGATTATTACCACTAGATGGCAGTGTTGTAAAATGGTGTTGTTCAGAGCAATGACAAGACGTGTGCAGTAAAAGTTTGGCTTGAAAACTAAAGCCAAAAATAACACAGAATAACAGAGAGTGGAAATACCACTGAAAGCAAGAGCTAGTGTTGAAATATGTGTTGGTGGGCTTATCTCCCCAATACAAAAACATCTGCTGGTTCACACACAGAATCAAATCTAAATGATTTAGTTTTGTGTACCTCTAACGTTGCCAACATTGCCATTTGTCATCCCTCAGTGGTGTATTAAAATTATTGTCGAAAACTATATTCTCTACAGTGAAAACTGACTCACAGCTAGAGCACAAACAAAACGTTACTGGCTATTTTAAAAAAATGGCCAGTCCCAATTTCCTGTTTATACAGGAAATAAATCAACACAGGAAAAAAAATGTACTACTCAAGCGATTTCATTGGATCTTTTATGTTTTTGAATTTAGCAACCCGTAAGTCACCTCAACAGAGGAATAAATTCAACTTTCCCACTGTAATAAGCCTAATCTGTATTGCAAGGCTTAAGAGTGATGCAATAATTTCAGTTAATGGTGAAATGTACTACAGGTCTTAAATTCCTGAGTGTTTATGTAAGGGGCATCTCAGTGGGCCATACAAATGCACAGTTGGAACATTCTTCACTCTGCTCTGTTTTGGTCCCTGGCCACAAGAGCAATCTGTGCCCTGCTCTGTCCCAGTGACCGGAACTATAAACATGGTCTGTTTATCACTTTAGATACTAAAGACAAACATCTCAATTTTCATATACATATTGGAAATCCATGCGTTTTATTTACAGAGGTAAATCAAAAATTCTGTTAATTCAGTTTAAGCCTGTTGATTATTCATTGCACATCATTTCTAAAAAAAAGCAAAGGACTGAAATGGAATCCTTCATTTTAATAACCTCTTTTGGTATCTGTTGTATATTGGTCTTTTGCGTTGGTCTAGCTGGTCTAGAACTTTTCCATGTGCAATGAAAAGTTAATTTATTTAGGCTGGGTTGTCATTTATATTCACTTGAAAATTGTCCATCCTATATAATTCTTCCTGGCTTCTGCTTATTATACAACATTTCTGTCTGACTTAGAGATGACGATAGGTCTCCACCTTTCAGATGTTTGTTCATAAATCGCCAACCTTCATACACACTTCCTGTTTTTTGCAGACGCTTTTTAACCAGAGTGACTTACAGACTTGCACATTTATTTGAGGGACTGTTGAGAGTCTAAAGAACGGCAATAATCTTTCCCTGGTACATACTGTAGGTTTCTCATGCCTGATATTAAAGCTAGTTAAAGCTCGGTGCTTAATGGAAACCGCTTTCAATCGGTCTCTCTCGCACAGCCTTACCGTGACTCTGATCTCCTTCAGCAGCGCTTTTATTCTCCTGATAATACAAGCTCAAGGTCAGCAGAATAGTTAGAGGGAGACGACGTACAAAAGCATGCGGCGTGCGGCGCGGCAGCAGTCGGCGCTAAAGAAGGTGCCGATGGTGTGTGTGGTGTGCGCGTCCGCGTGAGAGGGAAAGGTTAGCGCTGACATTTCTCGCTAAAACATTGATGCGCCAAACTGGATACAAAACAAGAACCTTGAGTGGGACGCGTGTGAAAGAAATGTTTCTCTACAGAAACCTGTTACAGACCAATTGATATGAGGTGTAATATAAGGGAGACTGACGCCTGTGGGAAATTAACAGTCATTTTAATGTGTGTTTGATATAGGCCACGTTTTGTGTTCTATATGTGTTCTGTACCGTACAGTTACTGTATGTATTGTACTGTACTGTTGTATGGTACTGTACTGTTATCTATTTTACCGTATTGATATTGAACCAAGGTATTTCTGTTTGAAGAGAGAGGCATTCAGAGAGGTAAGACACTTCACTGTGCTATTTTTAGAACGTCAACCTTTACAATTGTGGAGAAAAAAGTGCCCAGTTGATTTAATGTGCGACTTTCAATTACATTCCTGAACTTATTTTTCTATTTGCCTTATTTTTAATAGTGCATGAATGAGACAGTCTTGCAAATGAATGAGCCGGTCTTGCAAAAGCACCTACTGAGTTAAAGAATCTCCACTCTGACCCAGTTTGTGTGTTCTCTCTTCAAAGTAAACCTCTTTATATTAGTGACCTCTAAAATCTAGGGAGAGACTGCTCTGAGAATAGATACATTCAGTTCTAATACTGTAAAACCTGTGTCTTCTGCATGTTATAAGACTGGCTTATAAGAAAGTTAAACTGAAACAGTTTCAGTGTATATATATATATATATATATATATATATATATATATATGTATATGTATATGTATATGTATATGTACACACATTCATGATATTCAGGCTCCATCTACAGGTAATGTTCCTGTAGCTCATTTGGTAAAGCATTATACTAACAGTGCAAAGGTTGTAGGTTCAATTCCCAGGGGACATGATAAATTGTATACCTTGAATGCACTGTAAGTCGCATTGGATTTAGAAGAATAGAAACTTACTTGTGCAGTTTTGTTCCATTGCATGGAAAAATGCAACCGGACCTGTGCATTCCCATTTATGCATTTGGCAGTCGCTGTAGAAGAATGCAACTGACCTGTGCATTGGCAGCTGCTTGCGATAAATGTACATGCACAGGTCAGTTGCATTCTTCCAAACAACAAAACAAAACTGTATAGCAGGAACAAACAAAAAAGGAAACAAAATTTATAGAATCGTTTTGGTACCACTGCTTCTTTAGATAAGCTTGCATAAGAGCGTGTTAGCACACGTTTTCATATGTGCGAAAGACAAACGTGTACACACACAAACGCACTCATGTGTGCAGAATGAGATTTTAAGGCCTTTGGGAGGAGAGGAGAGCAGGCTAATTGGAGACCTCTGTCTGTAGATCAGACAGCTTTGCCCATGAAAGCCTAAAAATAGCTCATATTTCAGAAATCCCGATACTGACAAACGAAATGGAGTCTTCAAAATAAATGTCACCTTTTCCAAAATATCAGCCGTCACAGACTGTCCTATATTCCGAAGAACTTTTCGCCCTTTATATCTATGTGATTAATGAACGCCCACAGCCGACTTCAATCAATATGTGCTGGGTTGGGACACTCACACCAATTTGACTGTGTAGCCAATTAAGAACTATAAAGTTACGCAAACACCACACTGGTTATTGGACCAGCACAGATCTCAGCCCCGCGGAGAGTCATATCCTAGACTGGACGTTTCCTTTTGTGATTTGCTTCTGTACTCTTAATACTCGTACTCTTACTGCTTCTGTACTGTTAATGTAAAAGTAATCCCTGCCCTACATTTCCATTTAAATATAGCTTCATAATTAAGGCCATCTAGTACACGTGACCAATAACCCATTAGCCTGGGAATGATTCCTTTACACCATGATGTTTAATCAGAAAACCCATCAGGACTATAAGAAAGTGAAACTGATTCTGTGTCTGTCCATTGTTTTGATTTGGATATATTTAGCGGTTTCTGTAAATAGGCAACAGCTTTTTTTTTAGGTCTAAATCCATAAAATAATTCAAAAACCTGTTCTGCTTCTATTGGTTTTATGTTTGTATTTGAAGGCAATTATTATTTTTGACCAGCTTTTGAAATCCAGCATGTTGTTGAAAATTAAGTACGTTTAGCTCTTTGTCTCACAGCGTCCATTCAAACTATCTAATCTTTAAGCTACCAAACACACACATATTTACAGTTTCATGTAGAGTTGTATTATTTTTAAAGGATATCATTTTTTTCTAAGAAGAAGGCTTTGTCACCCAAACCCAAGGCCGCAGTTTGAACTTGTGTAGGCGAAAGTCAAATTTCACCCTGAAAGGCTATCAGAGAAAGACAAATGCGCGTTAGTTCCAGCACGGCAAATAAACGTGTGAAAAATACTATTCAAAACACTGCCAATATCCTTTGATCCCTTATTCAGAAATACATGAACACATCCGTGTATGTTTGTAAATCATTCCGCATACGCATTGCTTACATCTATATTTATGTGCTATATAAACATATTGTCGTTTAAGTCAGGATCTCTTACTTAGATTGAATTGCAACTACATTTGGGCAATTTAATTATTACTATTAAATAGTAAGGCTTGATGCAGGGACACTGTGCAGCCAGATCAATGGGTGTGCCTACAGTCCAATTATAGGTTGTCTCGCAGAGGCCTGCCAGTGGGGCCTTTTTCTCCCCTCTTAAAACCCAATTCTTAATTATAGAGCTTTTGATTTTATAGACTAGGGGTCAAAGGCAAGACTGTTTTAACAAAGCTTGGTTATATTTATTTCGGTATATTTTATATAAAAGACAACCACACTATGGAAAAGTCCTTACTAAGCTTAGTCTTTCCATCAAAACGAAACTCGTATTTCATAAATTCTTAAGACTGTTTTTTTGACGTATCAAGGTCTGATTTTGTTCCGTTTACTGCTTCGAATGGCTCAATATTATCAACTCCTGGGGCTATAAGGGTATGTTTAACAAAATGAGTTTTGATTTTCACATTTACGCATTTGGCAGATGCTTTTATCCCAAATGACTTGCAGTACATTCAAGTTATACATTTTATCAATACATGTGTTCCCTGGAATCGAACCCACAACCGGGACACTGTTGATATTGAATTTAAAGGAATTTTCTCTGTCCATATTGTGTTGCATTACCTTCTAAATTAGACCACATTAAATCATTAAGTCACTAACATGTATCAGACAAAGACGTGTTTTTTTTGTTGAGAAAACCAGAATAATTGAGCATATTCCCATTGAAAAGCGGAAGCAACCCGCACAGGGGCCAGTTCCTGCGTAATTACACAGCCATCTGTCCGTATCCCATTGGCACACTAAAGACCCCGTACAGCATCACTGCCCTGATCTCTGTGTGGTTCAATGGTTCATCCCATTAGGAAGAGACTAGCTCTTCTACTTTACCCAGAGATATATAATGATGGCTATGAGAAAGAGCAGCTTAATTTCTCTGACTGACTGATGAACTTCATAATGATGTGAAACCATGCAAATGGCCTTTACATGCTGAGATGCCGTGATTATTACATTTGTAGAAGACTACTGGCATGTCTACAGCTTTAATGACATGTAAAACCCAACAAAACCATTAGGAAACTCCAGTAGATGAGCTTCTTTCTAATTGTTATTGCCCGTTAATATACTGGAGTACCATTATAGCTTAGGAAGTGGTGAGACGTGTCACGTGTTTAAAACAAAGCTGGACGCTAGAGCGCAAGTGAGCGAGCGCACTTCGTAAGTGCGCTATGCTTGATGCGCAGATAATAAAATGATGTTTGTTGCCGTTTAATCTGATGTAGTAATCCCGTCACACGCAATCTGCTAGTCACTGCAATTCACCGCCTTCGGAGACTATTAAGGATACGCAAACAAATGTGTACTGTCCAGTCTATGTAATTCCTACTTGATCGCAAATCATTGTGTGTGCGTGTGTAGGTTTACTTTGCCATATGTTGGGGACAAATTTGTACCAAACATCAGCAAAACCGGACACATCTGAGCAAAACCTCCGTTTGGGACGGTCTCATTGGTAAAATACAGAAACCTTTGTTAGGGTGTGGGTTTGGTTATATTGTTTAGAACTAGCTGTGTTTAAAACTATAGCGGTGTATAAAACAACGTCTGTGGAACGTCACCATTTAAACAGGTAAGTAAACGTGTGTGTGTGTGTGTGAGAGAGAGAGCGTATATAATCTTACCAATTATGTAGACATTTCTGTTTTAACGTGTATTTTATGTAAATATGTATAGCAAATTTCACGGTATGCTTTGGCAATGTAAAACTTTTTAACCATGGCAATAAATCTTTCTGAATTCTGAGAGAAAGAGAGAGCGAGAGAGGCGCAGGAGAGGGAGAGAGATAGAGATTCAGTGATCCAGATGAAAGCAGAGATTATTTATTTCTCTGGGGTAGAAAGAGGGAGGGAAGGACAGGCAGCAGCATTCAGCGCCGACGGTCTCATCTGAACTCCGCTGATCCGATGCGTCTGTCATTCACGAGCCGCTAAACCCCTATCAAGGGCTCCCAGTCTTCAAAGTTTGGATTTTGTCACCCAGCCTGTGCGTACTCTGTGCCAACCCGAGCAGGTAAACCAACTTTACATGTTTTGGCATGTGGTCTTCAAATCTGTATGCCTTCGCTTTTAACTGAAAATATCAGCACAGTAAAATGCCCGCGGTGGCTGTTGAAACGCGTTGTTTTTACCTTTTCGATTACACGTAGCCGTCATTTCAGTTCAATTGAACAGAGTTTGTAGTCGAGCGACAGCAGTGCGTTATAAAATGCAACCTGTCGATCATGATTATATGCGTGTTTGAGCTAGAGAGAGACGCGCCGTCGCCTCCAGTGTTGCGTTTTGTAATTATTCCTGGAGTAATTACATCCCCGACCGCATTTACAGCTAAAAGTTGTTTAACGTGCTACTTCATATATTAAAAGAAATGAGGTGTACGGAAAAATAATTTGCAAAATTGCATAGCTCGGTGTGGAAATTATTTGCAAAATTGTTTTAAAAGCAGACACTGCGAGCCATGCGGTTAACAACAAACCGCACAAAAACAAGAGGGACGGGGTGGATTGGGGGTGAGGATGTTAAAGTAACATTTGTATTTTTATGCGTATTCGTAATTTTTGCTCTTATGCGCAGTTATACGAAACGCGAATGACCACTTTGGTACTCGTCTCATATTTTGGTTTGGTGTTGTCGTCCTTCTTATCACCCAGGCATTCAGCAATTTATTTTACAAGCAGGCTTAACTCGAGAGAATATGTTTTAGGGCGGCGAGAAATTCAGGGTCAATGAACCCCCCATAACAGCGTTGGCGCGCGCGTGCGCGTCGCATTTGTGTAAGTGAGTGTTTTGATAGTGGAGAACACATTTAAAATACCCACGAACGCACATTGACATTTTGATGACATTTTCAATTTCAGTTGTGGCTGCTCATATTTGTGACCACTGACAGGACAAACTGTTTTTTAATTATGTTTGGAAAAAAAGAAGTTGTGTTTTGTTTGATGTGAGTTTTGTAGCAGCCAGATCAACAAAATATTTCTGTTAACCAGTGCTTAAGAGTACCAGACATCTTTTGCTCATCACTATTCATTATTGTGGTTTTCAGTCCGTTTAAACGTTAATTCTAATGCTTTTGGCCTCATGCTGTGGCACATCAGGTTTTGTATTGATCTAATCTATTAATTGTCAAGCACACCAAAAGATTTCCATTGATTTGTAGACAGAAGCAGTGAAGTGAGATTAATATTATGTTTCACAAACAATGTTTCCCGTACGTCAGCTAAAAGTATCAAATGAAACCTTCCAACTTTGAGAGTGTTTTTGTGTGCTTGAGGATTTTGATGTTTAGCTCGTTTATGTAGAGTACAAACATATGATGGCAGTTTTTCTGTTCAGTAAGTCTAGCCTGCTTGCGGTGGGCACAGTCAGCAGGATTTACATGCAAAATGACTGAAGAATCTTCTAGAGCGCTCAGCTGCAGGTCGTAGCTACCGAGACAGGGATTGTTTTACCCCGTGCCACATTTAAAGAGTCTGTACACGCACCCACAGGTGAGCTGTGAACTAGACTGCAATATTGCACATGTTATTCACCCGTCGCAGCATGATGCGGGATTTCCCAGCTCACCCTCATTTGCAGCATTTAACGAATGATAAACCACTAGAACGCATCTGTTATGAATGGTTAATGGCTGCGATGGATTCCGGCCGAAATGTGCCAAAATATGTTTGAGCGGCAAAGGAAATGAAACGCAGTAGATTAGCAAAATGTATTTACGAGCAAAACAGATAATAGTTGGTTGTATGAATATGGGATTAGCATGACTGCAATGAAATTGCATTACAAGAATTAAATAGGATAAAAAGAAAGAATTCTCATTAAATGCGGTTACAGTGGTTTGGAGCTTGAGATAAAAATACAGCAATAGCAAAAGAATATTTTCCCTTCAAAACAAATCTTTTTTGGGGGGGGTTACATCTGGTCTGGTCTGTAGTTCTCTTACGAAAGTGGCAATAAAATACTTTCATTCTGTTACCCCGCTGTGATTTTTAGTTTTATGCGGGTTTGTCGGTACACAGTCCTGATTATTTCTTGTACCCACACAATATTAAAACCCCAGCTGTTGCATGTAGCTCGCAAGATGGCCATGAAATTTCGTATTTTTGTACAGCTTTTTACCACTTTTACTGACTTTCATACAGACGTTTGGCTTGGTCAGGAGACATGTAAAATCATTGTCAGTATACAAGGAATCAGGAAGTTGGAAATGACATCCTTTTGCTGAATGTCGGCATCATTAGCTATATTCCTACTGGAAGAAACTAAATTAATACAGCTTTCAAAGCCTCTTATCCTATCACCTCCAGATACTCAACAAATTATGCCACTTATGAGACTGTAAGTGCAGACAGCCCCGAACGAGACTGAGGGGAACCCACCCAGTTCACATTTCTCAAATAGCATTTCCATAACAGTGTGGAAACACACCTTTATGACCCACATCACATTTCTCCATAACAGTGTGGAAACACACCTTTATGACCAAATGACATCACATTTCTCCATAACAGTGTGGAAACACACCTTTATGACCCACATCACATTTCTCCATAACAGTGTGGAAACACACCTTTATGACCAAATGACATCACATTTCTCCATAACAGTAGTGGAAACACACCTTTATGACCCACATCACATTTCTCCATAACAGTAGTGGAAACACACCTTTATGACCCACATCACATTTCTCCATAACAGTAGTGGAGGGAAATCACAGTCATGAGTCACATTCAAAGTTGACCGTCTGTATGCAATTGGCTATTTATATACATGTTAATTCCCATTCGCACCATGTCACACAACATCGCTTTCACCTCTTGGATGGCGCCAATTATGCTATTTAATTCTAGAGTCTCGTCACAGAGTATGTGAGTGGATTGGAGCGCCAACCATTTTCACTCCGCTTCAGCTCCGCTCCGGGTTTTTCATTGTCCGCTTCATGCTACCTGTTCGCTCCGTGTTCACTCAATGGCAAATTGTGTGCCCAAGTACCGTTTCACTGTAAATGTCTATTTTTGAAATATCACAAATCTTTGTGCTAAGACGTATATTCAAAGTTGCAACGCATTAGAAAATGTTTGTTCGCCATGTTTTTTATATATTTGCCAGACGCGACAGTGTTACGCGACAAGCTACAATGGATTCTATATTAGAAACGTTGTTTAATGTTGCACATCGTGTCACGTCTGGTGTGAACACGGTGAGCTCTATCTTTCATGTAACTGGGCTTAACACGTGAATGCGTTGTGTTATGGTCACATGATGGAGGTGAAGTTGAGTGCAAAGAACGACTCTAACTTTCAAAAAATTCCCCCCTCACTCGGGTCAGAACGACTTTATTACGCTCCCAGTCGGCACCACTTACATACTCCGGTCACCCAATCGACCCTTCTGACAAATATATGCATCAAAAATTATGCTTACATGAGTACTTGATAACATACCCATATCAGGATTATAGGTTAAATCTTTTTTAAAATAGTTTTAGATAATGTAAGCAGTACATGTCAACTTCTCAAAAATATTTGATATCAACTTCCCATATACATAGACGGTACACAGTATAAACGGTTTATGCTCATTTAAAAGAAGTATCTAAAATAAGTCTGTAGAACATCATGATTCTGGGCTACATATAGAACAGACTTTCAAGTTAGATTCATACAGTTTGCCTACACACTACAGTACATACCTCCCACAGATGCGTTTGGGTGAAATCAGCTTCAGGTGCCTAAGTCTCTTGTCCAGTATTCCTACTTAAGCTCAGATGTGCTGTTTACAGTTTTAAGCAAATGAAGTACACGCTTCTTAATCATATCAGCCCCTAACAAATGAGTGTTATGATGTAATCTCTACAAACACTTTCCCATTGTGGCAAATAAAACAGGATTCGTATTTTGTGAAACATTCCCATATGTTGATGAGCTTGTATCCAACCAGTACAATTTACAATTGATATGAAACTTTTGTGCAGATTTGTTTTCGTGAAGCCTGTGCAGAAACATAAAGCTGTGGGAGCAATGTCAGGCTTACAAATAACACAAGTGAAATGTGAAATTTGACAGATATGGTAACCCATACCCAAAATGTGATCTCTGCATTTAACCCATCACTGGTGAGGAGTGAACACACACTGCAAGTCGTGAACACACACACCCACGCACACACACACACACACACCCAGAGCAGTGGGGAGCACACTCCTGCGCCGGGGAGCAATCAGGGGTTAGGTGCTTTGCTCAAGGGCACTTCACAGTTGCTACCCCCCAGTGCTGGAATCAAACCAGCAACCTTCCGATTACAAGCACGACTCACTAACCAGTAGGCCACAACTGCCCCCAAGCTTACATATACACACAGTAGGTGTCTGTTTGTGTGTATGTATGAGAAGGAGAAAGATCTAGGAATGCTGCAAAATCAGGAATGTTTGTAAATGAGGAAAGATGGAGAATGTACTTAAGTTCTATAACTGTGTGTCCAGAACTTGCTAGAGATGATGTTGTTTGTTGCTTTTAGGGGCCGTGTGACCCCAACACTTGTCCTTTTTTATAACAGCTGAGGCTTATCTCCACAGCCTTTCCGTGAACTCTCTCCAGGGGTCACAAACAGTTATTTTTGAGATTACAGCATTGCTGAGATGACGTGTGTTTACTGTAGCAGTGTTGATATCATCTCCATCCACTGTAGCACTCTTGACAAGCATATTATAAAACTATAATATAATTATCTTTCACTATTATGCAGGCTTGGGCAACATATTATGAGTTACTGTCCTTAATACCAGCATGGGCCAGGCACGAAACCGTTACAGTCGCCCCTTCGACAGAAATTAACATGTGAAGAGAGTAGCAATTACAGACTAATTAAGATACACGGACAACTAAGCCATTACGAGGGTCAGGCACCTACAGTCTTAACGAACACGCTTCGTCTCTCTCTCGCACAGCCATTCATGGCTGCACGTTCTCCTTCTTTCCATTAAATTACTTTTAATCATCTACATTACAGAATTTAAGAGACGGGTCGGCTCAGAAGGGCTTTACGCCGACTCGACCACACCTTTCTTAGCATACTTGTGTTTTCGATTGCATGTGACAATAGACGCAGCTTCCACTTCATCGTTTGTGACAAAACAAAACAAAAAGGAGGAATAGATGAAGTGAGGAGAAGGAAACAAGGCTTTGTAAGCGATAGATTTAAGTCGAGGCTTTCCACATAACAATGAAAGCGCTTGGTGCGCTTTCGCGATGAGCTGTGCTTTCTGTCGTATTCAACAGCAAACACACGAGGGACCGAGAAGCAAACATAAATCATTGATGAGGACTCTTCCCTGTAGCCCTGTTTTATTCCCTGTTACTCTCGACTTGAGCATAAAGAGAGGAAGACGATAAAGGGAATGGAGAATGAGTTGGGGAAATAAAAAGAGATGACGCTTGTGGCCATCGCATACTTCATCCTCATTATGACCGTGTTGCTACCAATACGCGTGTTATTTTAGCACCGTTCGGCAATAATCTTCCTGTTTCCTGTTTATTTATCTGAGGAGGATATTAAAAAACACTGCAATACTTGAAATTAAATTACCGCTGTTGTTTCTTTCATCATAATATAAATGTCTGCCGGTCTAATTCCATTTATGATTTACAATACAGACAGTGGCTTAGTCCCTGCTGGTTTTTAATCCATTTACGCTTATGTGCGACTAATGTCTGTAAAGGCCCAACTACTCGCACCATTTGTGACTGTTTTCTAGATGTTTTAAAGACAATTTGCATTTCAGACAATCTTAAGAAAAGCTCTTAACAACAGCCACAAAACGTTGTTCAGCAAGTTAATTTATTTACGTTGATGCATTTGGCAGACGCTTTTATCCAGAACGACATATAGTGCATTCAAGTTATACATTTTATCAGCTTGTGTTTTATGGAAATCGAACCCACAACCTTTCTGCTGCTAACACAATGCTCTACCAGTTGAGCTACTGGAACACTATAATGGCTGCTTTATAAGTGTGGCCACTGGGCAAAACTCATTATCTTTGCATAGACTTCTATGGGATACCGTATGTACGCATCGTTAACCAAAGATGTATTTAACTCATCTTTACATGCACATATAATTCTAAGACATTACTGGCAAAAATGAACATGTTAAAACTGCCATGAACAGGCAGGTGTAGATTTCCCTCAGAAACCCACAGCACCGGGTAAGTGGAAGAGTTTGTGAACTCTTGTTTAATTCAGAAACTGTGTCCATTGCTCTCTGTAGCATTCTTAATCATTAAATAACGGTACATCTGACTCTCTGTTCTTTTACCATTTTATTGAATTAATGATCTAAAGTAGAGGACAAAATATCAAAGCAACTTATTTTCTACTTGTAATGATTTTTCTTTCAACCGTACAAAGAAATGATTGATGGTTTAATATATCTGTGTATGTACGGTCAAACACTGTATTGTTTCATGGTTTTCAGCATCTGACTCATGTTTTTCGTTCCTCCTACGGATCTTTGGCCTCATGTCTGTCTGTTTTTATCACTTTGTTCTCCCTCCTTCTCTTGTCCTCCTTTCTGTTGTTGTTCCTAACCACCTTCGTTCTCGAGGAGCATGTTTGAGGACCTTAGCATTTATCCATCCCCGACCGCACGTCAGCTGTTGTGGCGTGGTATGCGCACGCACACCGATAATGTATTCTGTTTAAAACCTATTCACCCTTGACGCACGCATACTTCTGCGTGCTGTCCCTCTCTCGGTGTACTTTAAATAACCAAACCTTTTGATGCCTAATCTGACGGTCTAGATATGCAGAAGGAGGAGACGATAGACTGCAGCCGCGGTGTTCCAACAGAGAGGAGACGCGTTACGCAACAGATGATTGGAGAATCAAGTGAATACAACAGGAAGCAGAGGGAAATTAGACTGCGATGCCTTTCATTGACCTGATTTTAGATAATCCACCTACTTAGAACTCCAAATCGTCACCCATAAAGCCTATATTTGGCTGCTTTTTAACCAAAGTGCCTTTGCCGGTTTGAGTATCGGCGATGACGGTAATTGCTAATTTTTTAGCGGTTTGAGTTTTTCGTGTTGATGTGACAAAGGCAGTTTTGGCTCTATTACAGTTTACAGTGAGAGCAGGCAGCCAGACCCTCCAGATGGGCACTTTGGGTGAAGGCAGATGACTGTGGCCGTTCGCTGCCGTCTGCGCTCACCGATTCATTTTCCTTATTAGTCCACACTTGCCACTTCCATTCAATGTGTTTTATCTCGACGATGCAGTGCTGCAACATGCTCATTTATATATGGGACGTGCGAAAAGCAGGAAAGCGTTTCATAACGCGTCTCTTTAGGGGGCAAACATCAGAATCTGTATTACAAGACGTTAATGATTTGTTAAGCATCCTTTAAGACAGTGTGGGAAAGTTTTCAGCGTGATGGTTAATTTCACTCTGTGAGCGCGAAGAGGATAAATGACTCCGAAAGTTTGTGTAACGTGGCGGCAAAATCTTCATTATAATCATTGTCTCTTTCTTCACACGGGAGTGGATTTCATTGCTAAATATTTCACACTTGCCTTTTTGCACTTTCCTCTTTCATTTTCTACTTCTTTGCGGCCTTGCTCTCGTCTTCAGTCTCTAAAGCTCATGCTGTGGACCTCACCAACATGTCCCTCATGTGAAAACATTCATCGCTAAGTCGGGGTATTGATTTGGCATCTTTAAGGTTGACGGTTTTGTGTAATTTTCCCTTTAATTATAAATATTTCACATTCGTACATTGCTGAAAGGATTGTCACTGAGTAACAGACACGCCGGATAATCTCAGTGAAACCTCAGTGAGGAAATTTGCTCCAAGAAAGGCAGTTAAATTTGGCAGCCTGTTAATTGTCATTTGCACCATGTGTGAGGAAACGGTATCCAGCTATCCATCTTCTATTTGCTGTTGTGAAATGAGAGTGGGACGTATTTATACACATTCCCAGTTTTCCTACTTGGCACATTTTCAGAAGGTCAGCGAAATTTCCATTCGAAGATGAGTCCCATTGGAAGGCGCTAAATATTTCATACATCAATTCCAGCCACTAACTAATTGCTCCAGTATAGTGTCAAGCCCAACAGTATGTAGGGAGAAGTATGTAGCTGTATTTTATAGTTATTGCGAGTGGGTGGGGGTGCTGTAACAGCACATCACAGTTCTTTGAGAATTGATTTGGAGAGCTGTGTTTTGGGTCTTTGTGGTGTGTAATCTTTTATAATGCGACTCTAATTTTGTCTTATGATACTTCATCTTTTGTTTCACATAATAAGCGTCTCTACATCCAGGGTCCAAAATGAACACGCTCCAAATGCGAGTACGAACACGCTTTGGCAAGTAAATTCAACAGACTTTCCAGGCGGTTGACTGTAACGTTTTTATAATTGTAAAACAACGTATGGCTTAAACTGTAATGTAATGATATGTGACCCCCATTGGTTTATTAGATATATGCAACGTGACCAAATCAAATAAAAGGCATACAGATGGTGTACCTCAGAAAATCTGTAAAAATTTCCCATTAGCGCTTCCGTTCGGAGGAAAACATTTTTAAATGTATTGTCATAATTCCAGAACTCCATGTGGTGACACATTCCTGGCATTAAACCACTGAACCAAAAATACTGGGAACAAAATGGAGATGTGTCTCAATGATTTTGTAACAGGCAACTATATGGTAACACTATGAGACTGAGTTGAAAATGATGCTGCCAGTGACATTAAAATAATGACCTGCACTTTTTACTGCAAATATACAAGAGAAAAACACAGATAAATAATTCTGATGAAATACAGACAGAACCTTTTTTTAACGGTGCAGTAAACGATTTCTGAGAAATGTTGTTGAGATTTGAAATGGACACCCAAATAAACACACCCCTTCCTTTATTGCTCTGCCCCCAAAATAACGAACACCTTATGCAATGGCCACACAGGTAACTAACAGCGGGCACATATGCCCCCCATTGTTGATTGGCTACAGGAGCGTTATGGTGTTTTGGTGATGGGTCCAATTCTCTGTTTTTCTATTTACACAGTGTGTTATTTTAACACACACAGAACAGACATATAACAAATTTCACAGAATTGTTTGTTTAGGTGTTGATTGCAGTTTTTAAGATTATTCCTCAGAATTCACTTACTGTAAAACTAAGGAAATGAAACAAAAATACCATTTCATGGCCAGTGCAAAAACATCTTTATGACTGATAAATAAATACACTGATAATGTAGTGTGGCTAACAAATATATTTTGGACCCTGTCTACAAGGTCTAAATATCATAAAGAGATTCAAGCTCAAAGCATTTCACATGAAGCATTAAAACTGATGCCTGCTGTTCTCTTGCTATAATGTACTTCTATCATTTCAGGTGTGTGTGTCCCTCTCTCCCTCTCTCTCTCTCTCTCTGTGTATCCTTCACTCATAACCTTCTACATTGTTCTCTTCATCCCTTATCCCTGCTGTCTGCTTTGGACTTGCTTATTCTTGTTCCTTCTCTCTCTTTCCCTCTGATTCTCCCAGGAGCCCGACTGACCTAATTCTCCTCAGAAGACGTGGCTGTACTCAAATGGGCACACGCACACCAGTGCTGTTTCCCAAACTCACATAATAAGATCTTTCCTATCCTAGATTTACCTCACCTCAAAAATAAACAAAAAGAAATTTATTTGCTCATCTGTTGTAGGTCCGTACAGCTGTCCTCATTAAATGACCATTAAGCTATTTTTGAATTCGCTGCAGTAAGCTGCCGGAGCCTTAAAAGTTTGTTTCAAGTGTGAGTTTAGTTTCTCATTGGATCAGTTGTTTTTGTAGTTGGCAGGTTCTTCATTAGCTCTCTTCATAAAGATCCTGTTGCATAAAGAGATCGTATATGTAAAGCTGAAAGCAGTGCCTTCCATCTTCTCAAACATTGGATTACAGTATAGGCGAGTGCAGAAGAGTACAGCATGTTTCGAAGTTAGAAGTATTACTGTAGTACAGAAGTCTGCCCATACGCAAATATGATATATGTACATATAAACAATGTCCATATATGCCATATATAAAACCTAATAGAAATTGGTACAACTCCCTATATTGACATATCTACCCCATATATATAAGAATTATTAGGTATGTCATATATATATACACACACACACACACACACAAATTACAGACATACATTGTGTATTTTTACAATGCACTGTATTGCCTGTATGACATTTATAAATGTGTGTGTGTAACATATATGCCAATATCACTCTCGATACAGGGACATATATATCATATTACATTTTTGTGTGGGTGCTAATTAACAGATGTTAAATTTACAGCTGCTTTTAAAGAGCCACGTCTTACAGATTACGACATCATAACTTTATGATGTCATAGTAGTTGGATTGTGTTTATAATTACAGTACTTGCCCTCTAAATGAACTGTTGAATTAGTGTGTTGTGAGTTATTTTGGCATTTCTGTCAGTTGACCATTTCATTTTGCATATTCGTGATTGTGGCAAACAATGAATGACATAACAGTGTTTAATTGGCTGTGCATAACAGATGCTCTCCATTTCTATTGCCAAATTCGCCTTGTGTAACGACGTTCGTTCAACACAAAGCCTTTGTCTACTGCTGATTTAAATCTGAAAATTGTAGCGTCTCAGGTTTTGTCCTTTATTCTCCAGCATCGTGTGTTCTCTCCACTGTTATGTTTGAAAACAGACGAGAGGGAGAGCTGGGGAGACAATAGTGTACAATAGTGTAAAGGATCAAAGCTTTGGGAAAACAGAGGGATATAGTAGGTAGACAAACTGTTTAGGGGGTATTCATTAATTGGGCTTCGATTTGGAGGGCGGGGGTGTTTCATTGCTGTTGTAATTGTTCATTTTACATAAAAATAATAGTAGTGGAGAGCAGAATAGCTCAAGCGTTTTCCAAACTGAATCTTGAACAGTCTCAGTGTTAGTTTAGTATCACAGCTGGTAAAAGACAGTGCCAGAAGGAGTGTGTGTGTGTTTGTGTGTGTGTGTGTGCTGTAATGCATGTGAATGCCTGTAGGTGAGTGTTTTGCATGCACATATGCAATAGTTGTTCAATTAACCTCAGCATTAGGTTCCAGGGAAGGTACTTATAAATCCCAGATGAATCAGTAATTGTTACACCATAAGTTTTTTCTGTCTGCCATTAAATATTTCATCTGGCAGGCTGGCATTGTATAGGCCAGTAAACTAAAAGGAGCACAGCTGCAGTTTATGTGTGCTGTTGGAAGCAGATGTGTCACTGTTTTCAGAAGGAATATTGACACATTGTGCAGCAGGAGTCATAATCTCTGATTATTACATGACTATCTGGAACACTCGAACCTGATTGGTTGGTCATTCTGCAGTCAAATGCTTTGTATATTGACTTCTAATCTCTATGTTGGGCTCATCCCAGCTAACAGGGAACATTCTTAGAACATTGACAAACATTCTCTAAAAAATCCTCTTAAAGTGACTAAAAATGTTCGTGCGGTAACATTAGTAGAACATTTTTTTAAAGTTACATATCACGTATATCAGAAATGTTATTTCTATTCCTAAAAAGGGAACATTTAAAAATTTTAATTTCTAAATGTATTTCTTATTACATTTTTTTTCCTAATGTAAATGTTATCGAAACGTTCTCACAACATAAAATTGTCAGCTGGGGTGTCACTGACAATCACTGCTGCTACAGGGACAATATGGCAGTTTGTAGTATTAAACTATATACTGTACATTTCAGAAGTGAATTTGGACCAAAACGTGGTTTAACCAAGATGCTTAGAGATGAACTTTACAGTTTACATGGCATTCTTCAGTGACAATTGTTTTGTGAACTAGTGCGGCTTTGTTCGGCTTTGTAAACAGACTGATTGAAAGATGTGGGAGCACCAATTATATTGAACCTGACACTGATCCCACGACCCATATGTTAACGCTGTTACTCATATCATGCGTTTACATAAGTTTTAAAGGCCCAGTGCAAAAAATGGCACATTTAAAGAAAATATACCGGGTTAAATACAGCTTATGCCTTAAATCAACCCTATGATGTTGCTGCCACACAAATATTTTGACGTAACTTGTATTAAGTGTGGAATACTCTTTTAAATTGAAAGGATCAGGCAGGGGGTAAATAGTGATGTAAAACTAAATTTCATGTTCTTGGTGAAATTAACATTATGCAGTAAGTGAGGTTCCTGAGGGAAAATGATGAAAAATGCACAATAACAATGTATAATATGACCAAATTAGTACACTGATCTGACTTAAAGTTTGTGGGTGGTTTTAATTTTTGGGTTACACAATACACCCGCTGCTCACCAACGAAAAACAAAACTGGACGTGTCTGTATGCGTCTTTGTGTAGGGCTGCGTCGTATGTATTTTTACCTGAATAAGAGTTTACAAGGCCAATACACTGAGCTACCTAAAGGTTTGTGCATAACGCAAAATTAAAGTCAAGTTAGTTGTTAGGCGAGTGTATTTCATTAGTCTCCTCACGCTTACACACAAGCGTGACTTATTGCCTTACAGCCATAATCAACCCGTTACTAATGCATAAATCATCAACGATAGCAAGCAAACACGCATTTACCCAAACAACACTTCATCAAACCTATTTGCTTCCTCTTTCAAAAGTAAATACACCAGTTAATCATGAAACGAGAATGAAGCGCGCAGACATTTGCTAAACGTTCTCTGCAGCGTGTGTTTATTACTTCTACGGCCTTCCAGTATTAATATCTTTGTCTCTGACTGCAGTTATTCCTCACTAGCCAAATTGATTTCTGATCTCTGCTTCGCTCAGTCGGTGGCTGCTTTTATCTGCAGGTGTCCATTGACCAAAGGTTACACATTTAGACTCCGGTTTTAGCTCCACTGTCTCCCACTGGGGGATAAACAGTATCTATAGCTGAAGAGCAGCCTGTAGAGATACAGAGAGAGGTAATGATGCAGACGGCTTGTATGTGGCCCTGGCTGAGCGGGACCCCAGGGACCTCATTTGGAGTCTGCTAGGACACAGGCATCCGTGCCAAAAAAAGCACCAGAATTACTCCAAGATGGGTCTTATGAACGGCCCTTTTACCGACTGTCAGCATGCTTTTAAAACTCGTTACACCAAAATGGTGCAATAGTTACGTCTCCTGCTGTACCAGGGTGGGTAAAAAAAAGACTGTCTGACTGAATTTTAGGTTGTAAGAATGTTTCCCTAATGTTTACATTAAGTAACAAAAACATTAAAAATATTATTTTGCAAGTTCTAGGAACGTTCAGTCTAGTTCTAGATATGTTTTTTATACGTTGTGTTAACGGTATTGACATTAGCCAACGTTCTGAGAATATTCGCTGTTAGATGGGTTCTGGCTTTAAATGGGTTTGGTTGTATATGATTTGCACTAATAGTTTTAATGTAAGTAAAAAAGGCTTTTCATTGGAAAAAACTCGAGCTCATTCACAGCTCTGGGTTTCTGCCGTGATGCAAATGGTTTGAGCGTCGCTTCGTAGTTTGTAATCCATTTACAGGAGTTCATTTGCATGTATATTTGCGGCTAGTTTTCAAAATACATCCATAATTCTGAGCAAGAAAAACAGACCCAGCGTTCCACCCGCAGACTGACGCTGTAAATATATTTTGCTGCAGTGAGCAAAGTTTGCTTATTAAAAGGCGAGTGTAAATTATTTTCTGCTCTGCCGTTGCTCGCGGATGGTTCAGCGATGAGGGATCTAGGAACTGTGTGGAGATCAGTGATTGTAATTGGGTGGGGCATATTCCCATGCGGTGAGTAGTCAAAGGCTCAAAAAAGGACATTTGCATAGAGAAAAAGAGACTAGAGGACCACAGGAGTCCCTTATTATAAATTGCGCCAAAGCCACAATGAAATCAATTTGTCTTCAAAGGCAACATTTTAAGTTAATGAGACCAGAGTAAAAGTCCCAGTCAGAGAGATGAATCAAAGCTTTGATGGCTTCTGTCCTCCCACAGCACGGTGTCGATGTACCTGCAGTATTTTCACCCAAACTGTCTGTTCTCTGCCTACATGTCAAATAAAATCTCAAAATACCATGAGAGATATTCCAACCTTTCTTATGAATCATTGAATAGATTTTTTAAAGTACATTTGGAGTTATTTCGCTTCACATTTCTGCCTTTATTTGTACACGAAACGTTGTCTTCCTTTTCATTTATTTCCCTTCTGTTTACCTTTCTGTTTGCACTCACCACATATGCTTGTGTGATTTTTATTTTTTTATTATTATTTTTTTTTTTAGCTTGGCACACATTCCAGTCACATTCATCACATATAACTGGCAAAAGGAGTCAAGAAATGTAAATCGGTGCCATCGTTTCTATTCAATTCTTAGAATTCTACCTGAAGGGTAAAAGTCCCTCTGTCTTTTTGCATCAGCTCCAGTTTTCTGAGCCTCCCTCCAGAGGAGCAGACAGTTTGGATGAGCATCTTGTCTGTAAATGAGAGCCCTTCCCCCCTCCCCTCCCTGATCTGTGGAGCATCCAGCTGCTTCTAGCATTAGCCCAGCTGGACTGGCTCAGCCTGGGTGGGGTTGATACTGCCCCATTTACTGTACATTTATACCGTAGTTCATTCCAAGAAATCAGCAATGCAGTGTTCTATCGTATTGATTTTGGATTGTTGTTAATGAAGTCTTTTGCATACAGATGTATTGACTTTTTCACATAATAGCAAAGTTTAAAAGCCTTGTTCTAACAAAATGAGCGATTGATTGTTGAATAGTCGGTCATTGATGTTTTCTGATGTTGCTTTTACATTACAAATGCGGAGTGGGGTGTAAGATCTAAACGCAAAACGATCTAGTTGTTTTGGACTCTGTTTATCTGTATTTTTAACATTGACCAATTTGGATCACCCAAAAACTGTTAATACAGGTGTAAACAGGAACCTGTTTATACATCTGCTTGCAGTAATGCAGAACTTCTTGATGCAATCTTTTTTTTTTGCCATAACATTGTTGATTCCACATGAAATGTATTTGTAACAATTAGAGAAACCGCATCCGATCCAGAATATTTCCTTTTGTACGTCAGATGAGTCGTTTCTCAATGTTTTCAGTTCATCTAAGGCTTTATCCAAGGCTCTGGCAAATATTTCTTTCTGTAGTGCCAAAATTCTGTTTCAGAACACCAAATGCATAATAAACCCAGCAGGATGATAATGATTATGGTGTTTGTGTCTGAGAGGTGGAAAAAAGCAGGACTGCATGCTGTAATTTAGCACCAGATTAGGCAAGAGGAAGAAGACGGGAAAGTAAACTTCTTCTCTCCCTGCTGTGACTTCTGAACTTTGGGAGCTTGTTGCTCTTCTGGTTTGTGGGGAGGTGCGCGTGGTTTCGGGTTCCGATGTGTTCGGAGAGCAGTGGGGCTCCTCTCATGCGTCCAGTGCGAATGGATCTGGTGTATAATGTGTGTGTCTCTGAGGATGAAGACTTGTTGCTTTAATAAGAGCAGAACCGACAGAGAGATAAGAAAGCACCATTACAGAGGAGCATCCCAGTAAAGTGTGATGGTGAGGATGCCTGTCTCTGCTCTTATGACCTAAAATGATGAAGGGAGGCATCTGTTGTGAGCAGGTCTTTACAGAAGAGACACCCCTCCCATCTTCTAGAACCTTCTGACACTTTCTTTGTCTCCATCTCTTTCCTACACTTGGTCTCTGGTGGACGTGTTGCCTTCAGACTATGAAATTACATATTTTATTTCATATTTGCCTTTATATCTTTATGAGGCCATATTTGACAAACTTTTAATAATGTATAAATATACAGCAAAAACCAGCTGCGACCATAACAGGTGGAAAAAGAATTGGTAACATCAATTGGTTTCTGTTTCTGCGGTGTCATGCTGGGTAGCTCCGCCCACTGTGGAATATTATTGATCAAAAATCTCACTCCTCGTACCTGTACATTAAACATCACGCATGTTCTGATTGGCTGGGATTGTGTCCTATTTAATGTGAACAGACAGAAAATGTTTGGTTATTAAACGTAGGTTAGGCTGCAGTGTAACAGCATGTTGTCCATTTACATAAAACACAGTGAATTAATGTGTTAATTAAAATAGTAGGTACAGTGTCCAAACCCATATTTAAACTCCTGCCCACAAATATCAAAACGTTAATCAGCTAAAAAAATTACAGAATTGTCTAGAGGTTCATTTCTTTGCTTTCACATTTTAAGTATCTGGGGCATTTTTGCCGCTTTCGGAGACTCACGCTACAGTGAGTGTTGTGATGCTAATTTTGGAGTGAATTATGGGTGTGTGTGTGTGTAAGGGGTGGGGTTGTGTAAGTAGTAAAAATAGCCATGATGAATATGAATGGGCCCCCAATTAAAATTACATACATTTCTGCCGGAACTGATCTGAGAAATTAATAGCGCGTTTGTGCATAGACTGTAATGGAACATTAATGAAGTTTCGCTGAAGAGAATGATGTCAGTTAATCCCACACTTGTGTTGATCAGTTGATCTGTCCCTCCAATCCAAAGCTGCCATCAAAACATGCGCATCAATAACCTAATGTAAGCATGTCACCTTCTGTATTTGCATGCATATCCAGAGGGAGACCACAGTCGTTTTGAACATCTCTTGTCAGTATGTTCATGCGTGTTAAAGCGTGTTAAAATGTGCCGGAACCCAGACGACTTACAAATTGTCATTTCCTTGTCATTTACCATTTCAAAAAGTGAATGCCTATAGCAGTTTGTCATATTCTGTTTATACAGTTCAGTTATTGTTGTTGTTGCTTGTGTGGGAATGATTACCAATTAGATTTACAAACCTCAAACACTGTCTTCTGATCTCGACTGCCTGGCACTACTATCTGTCTTAATTTTATTGTGTTTTTGGCTGTCATGTTTGATTTATTTATTTAAATCATAACAGTGCCATTATAACTGACTGTTATCTGGTTGCTTTGTGCTAACGGAAGGTGGGGAACAGAAACGGCAATGCAAAAACAACAAATAAGAAGTTATGAGAGCAGCTTGTTGCTGTTGCTTTAGGATGAACAGCTGTCTGGCTAAAGCTCTGAAGTGCGTCAGTAATTTAACCTAACCTTAATGTACAGAGATTACACATCTACATTTCATAGCTTTATATCAGATGGACCTTAGCATTCACCATGATGAATTCAGCATGAGTGACACAATGTTGTGGTTATGTAATATTAGTGTTAGTTCCCAACCTCCCCTACTGTATACCGTCCCCTGTGACGGATTAGGGATTAGAGGCCGAAGTTGGATTACACGGCCAGCAGTTCAGTGCTATTCTCCTGAAGTTCAACACTCCTATCAGACTGTTCCTCACTGATACCATCAGCGTCTGAGTTTTAAAGATCCTCTGAGCATCTGATGAAGCACGTTCACTTGAGCATGATGTTTCGAATCTTGTAATTGTGTGATGCATTAGATCTATTCTGGAGAATCTAATACAAATGAATCAGTTGTTTGTTTATTGCTTGTAGTTTCTTTACGGGATCTTTTCATTTTGATTTTCCTAAATGCTTCTTTTTTACAAATAACATACAAATATCACTCCCATTTAAAGCAAAAAAGATGAACGTTTGAAAGAAATTATGTTCTGTGGACCCAAAGCCATACTGTTCTGTTAGAAAAAGTGATTATATTATACCTGACATTAAATGAATACATGTCATAGCTAGATTTTTTCTATTACTGTAAACATAATACTGTATGTCCAGATTTCATGTGCGACCTTGTTACTACAACATTTTCACTCTTTTAAAAACCAAAGTTTTCCAACAATCAACTGTTTTAAAATGATGCTGCTTTTATCATATTCAGACATTTTAGTAACAGCATTGCAGCTCATATATTATTTACTGTGACCTCCTGAAGAAGCCAAAGAACATTTTTGGAAGGTTATACACTTTTGTACTGTTTGTGCAAAAAGTGCTGTATAATGAATGGCTTATTTTTCCAAAAATACAAGCAAATCGAACGCAAAACCTCTCGGTTTAATGAACGACTTTCAGAGAAAGTCTTCCTGCTCGTGTTCGTAAACAGCATTTAACAGCATGTCACAATTTCTGTGTGGGACCTGTCCTGGTGAGGGTAGCTTGTAAGGACATCTGCAGTGGACTGAATGGCATTAGTTTTATTGAGGCTGATCTGTTTGTGCACTGCTGCTTCTCTCCTGGACAGGTGGATGCTGTCATGCCATTTGGGTGCCTTGCTCTGCGAGATGGGCGGACATACAACAGCCTGTCAGACGTCACTGAGAAATACGAGATCGGACAGGTCCTCAAGGCGTGAGTGCGCATAGATCCGTCATCATGGCCTTAAAAAAGGCAACCCATCCATTACAGACAAATTACCTCATTAAACATTCATTTAGAACCGATTCAGAAGTGGTTGTCACAACATTGGGCTTCATATATGATTGTATTGCATGATTTACAATGGAAAGAGCGGCTTGGCAATTACTATAGTGCAAAATGCGTCATCGGGTGCAATTTCTCTCTGCAGGAAAGAGTTTTGCGAGCTGTGTCTGGTAAAAGAACGGCAGACGGACAAGGTCTACGTGTGCAAGAAATTCCTCAAGAAGGATGGCAGGAAGGTGCGGAAGGCTGCCAAGAACGAAATCATGATCCTGAAAATGTACGTGGTGACTCAAAGCTTTAGCAGATGATGAAGAGAGATGATGTGAGAGAGCTGATATGAAAGAGCAAGTGGACCATTTAAACCCTAATGCTTGTTTGGGGTTCAATAGACCTCATGGCCATTGAAATATATTTAACATTGAAGTATGTTGTTGATACCTGGTGAGTTTTCTGTGGAGAACATGTTACGGATGTTTCCCATTAAATATCTGTTTGGGGTCTCGGAGACAGTGGATGTAAAACGTGATTGAAGGTCATGTATTTTCTCAGGCTAAGACTCTTCTTGCAGTAACATTAGTAGAACGTTTTGTTTCTAACGCTATATCAAACGTTTTATTCTTAAGTAGTTAGTGAAACGTTTTAAAAACGTTGTCTAAAAAAACTGGATGTTTTTAACGTTTTTAGTATTTAATAGAAACATTACAGAAACATTCTTACAACCTAAATTGTTAGCTGGGTTTCCAGTAGGATGAGTCACGTCTTGTACGCATCTCAAACCACCATCTGTGGCAGCATGGAGGTCATTTACACTCGTACAGGTCATGAACAGATATCTATCCAATCAGTGTAAACCCCCCCCATTGACCCCAAACAGACCTAATGTTACCAGAATGCATCAGTCACATTGCTGAAGAATATGCTTTGTGGTAAAACAGTGGGTGACAGCTTCAATAATATCTACCTGCTGGGTTTTGATTAAGTCAGATGAACTTATTAAAAGACCTGGTGGGGAAAATAAGAGGTTATTTTAACTATAATAACTACTATTTTTTCACATGCACTGTTGGGGTCTCTGGAACCCCAAACATAAAATCAGTGCAGTCGATCAGAACAGAACATGATGGTTAAAAGTGGAAGATCAGAGAGAGAGAAAGACAGAGAGAGTGAGAAATGGGGAGAAAAACAGAGAGGGTATGAGACATTGAATGCAATGCCCTTGGTGTGATATTTTCGGTCCTTTCTCACCCTTTTGGAAGCTTGTTTCTTTATTAATGCAAGATAAAGAATCTGTTCAACTCTTTGATGTGATGTTTTCATTTCAGGGTCAAACATCCAAACATTCTCCAGCTGATTGATGCATTCGAGACCAGAAAAGAGTTCTTCATCATCCAAGAGCTGTGAGTCTGACCTCTGTTTGCTGTGATCAGTCATGTTTCTCCAGTGTCATTCAAAAGGCCAAGGACTCTCTCTCACTCTCTCTCTCTCAAACAGTGGTCTCTCTCCATCAGAACATCAATCCTGAAAATTCACCTCTGTCTCCCTGTCTATGCAAATAGATACATCTAGGCAGACCTACAAGTCCATTAAAACCCTGTCATCTGCTTTTGCATGAATGACACTGACATGCTATTAAAGCTATTAAGGTTACGGTAATGAGTTGCTGAGCGTTTCAATAAAGGCAATATATTTCCATATTGAAACCTGATGCATGGCCATACATCAACATGTAAAGATATAGGATATGCGAACATATACTTCATAATATGTCTTTAACAAACAATGGAATTAGAAATATACATATATGTGCAAAACCAAGCACTTTTTTGTTGTGTATGTACTATTTCTATTCTTTTCATTATTCTGTTATTGCATTATTCTTTTCTTATAATGCAAGAAATATCACATTTAGAGCTATCACACCAGAGTAACAACTGACAGAACTGTGATGTTCTCGAACCGTCAAAAACTCTGTTCTCAACAAAACACCTGTCTTACATATTTTCGATGTATTTTTAGCACCCCAAATTAGGACCCCAAAACCTGGACATGGGTGTGTGCAGATAGAACAAAGAAATACAGAAGTGTACTATTTGGAATCCTCTAGAAACAGGATTGGGAAGCACTGATTCTTTTCAGTATTGTGACTGATGTATTTAAGCACCTTTTGGTTAAAATTACTAATATTATTATTGGACTGTATGTTTTGTGAAGGGCCACAGGTGGAGATGTGTTTGACTGGATCTTAGACCAGGGAAACTACACAGAGAGAGATGCAGCCAATGTAATCCGGCAGGTCTTAGAAGCTGTGGCTTACCTTCACTCTCTCAACATAGTCCACAGGAACCTAAAGGTGGGTTTGCAGTTACATTATGATATTGTTTTGAGCTATTAACTGAAATGCAGCAGGGGCCATACATTAAATAGAAAAGATCTGCGATACATTTGCAATATTTTCCTGTTTCATTTTATGTTGAGTGGGAAAGTGGGAACCAAAGGCTGTCATGCGTTATTATCTGTTTATACATGTTCATGTGTGAACTAGGGATGTTTTGTGTGTGTGTTGATCTGCAGACTATTAAATGCTAATCTGTTTTATTAATCAAACGGCATGTTTTCTTTGACTCATAACACTGTAACGACTGTAATATTGCAGATTCTCCCTGTGGGTGTTCTTAATGTGCAAAACAAATATGAAAAGAATAAACAGTATTGCGTTCTCTTGTGGTTCTAATGCTTCATACTAAAGTCATTAAGAATATAAGGCTGTTTGTCATAAGACAACATGTGTTTGTAGTGCCCTCTAGTGTACATAGAGCAATTGTTGCTGTAGTATTTTGCCTCCGAACTAGATGACAACAGGCTGTTCATGTTATTAGTATCAGGCATTTTATACAAATATGTATGCATCTCATTAAATTTCAACAAACCTTATAAGGTTGTCTCATGAGAGCAGATGAATTATGAGACCTGGTTTATTCAATTCCTCAGTGTCATCAAGTGTTATGAGAACCTTTTTCAATTTGCTCAAAGCTCTTGTCAGTAATGCATGTCGCATTAATGTCGCTCTACAAAGTTGCGGCCAGCCACTGTCTTAGAGCATTGCTTTTCAACCAGGGGTTTGTGTGCCACAGAGAGTGCTCAGATTCAAGAGAGTACTTAAAAAGATTAAAAATATTACGGTTCAGATATTAATCACAACTAATTGAGTTGATTTTTGGAGTTAACTCAACACATTCAGTTCCATTGGATGCAAATGCAATATTATATGAGTTTAATGAAACGTTTTAGTTTTGGTGAGGACGAATGGGTACTTGAGCATTACAGATGGGGCTGTGGGGGTTTATAATACAGAAATGGTTGTAAATCAATGTCTTGAGCAACAGCAGTGTGGTTTCTAACTTTGTGATATCACAAACAAGGCTTAATTATTATACATGGTTGGCAGTGTGTTTTGAGGGATGGATATTGATATAACAGAGCTCATTTTTCACAATGAGAGCGGGTAAAGGGTGTGTTTGGTCTGCTTTCTACAGTCCATCTAAAAGACTAAAATCAATGTTAGATGGAGCTCAGGGATCTTTGATTCAATCATACTTAAGCCTAATGCCCTATCATTGCTCTTATTATAACTTGTGTATGAAAGTATAGATTTTTTCATAACCATTATATTTTTACTGCCTTTATATAATTTCAGCTGGAGAATCTAATGTATTATAGAGAGAGTATCCACAACAAAGTTGTGCTGCGGGATTTCTACCTGTCCAGGTTTGAGAACGGCACGATCACTGAGCCATGCGGAACACCAGAGTACCTGGGTAAGTAATATTTCTTCAATGCATATCAAATAATCTTTGTGTATGATTAAAGCTGATGTATAATATATCTGTTTCTTATCATTCTTTTCAGCCCCTGAAGTTGTTGCTCGGCATCGATACGGTAGACCTGTTGATTGTTGGGCCATGGGAGTCATTATGTACATACTGTAAGTTGATGCTAGATACACAATTCTGACATTAAATTGGTTTGTGATGTTTTCCTTTTTTCCATTATGTTTTTTTATTTTAAAACATTGAAACCTTTTTTAATTAACATGTTAATTTGCTTTGTGCAACTTCCAGTAATTCTGCAGCACTTGATTACACATAAACACATACTTAATGATCCCTTAAGGACATGTAATGCAAAACAGCAGGACACAATACAAATGACAAACAACTTGTTTTTAGGTTGTCCGGAAACCCCCCATTTTATGATGAAACTGAGGAGGAGAACACTGACATGCACAACCGGATCATCTTCTGTCGTATCGTTGCCGGAGAATTTGAATTTGATTCACCATATTGGGACGTAATCTCACCTGCGGGTACTAAGATCAGAATCTGAGAAATTCTTGATTATAACCATCATCACCAATCATTTATCACCAATAATTTAAATGTTTTTATGTGAATATGTAAATATGTAATTGTTAAATGTGAAAGTTCTAGGAACGTTCAAAATGTCCAGATGTTGTTTTAATGTTATTGCTTGGTTATGAGAACATTATTGAAACATTTTTAAGATTCTGTAACATTTTTAGAGAACTTTTAGAGAATGTTCCCTGTTAGCTGGGTTGTTGGTGCTTTGATCATCTCTCTATCTTTTATGTCCCACAGCAAAAGAGCTGGTGTGCAGACTGATGGAGGTGGACCCGATGCTTAGAATCACTGCACAAGATGCGCTTTTGCATGAATGGTAAGAGCCTTGAATACTACATGGCCAAAAGTATGTGGACACCTAGAGATCAATCCCATGTGTGCATGCTGAGCAGAGAATTTAAAAACCGTTGGCATTATTAAAGAGTTCATCCTTCCTCTAAGCTTTCACTCTTCTGGAAAGGTTTTAAACTAAATGTTGTAACATGCCTTTTAGCTTTCATTCAGACACACAAGCATTAGTGAGTTCAGGAAGTGATACTGGGTAATAGTGCTTGCCTCACTTTTGGTGTTCCAGTTCATTCCAAAAGATGCTGAGGAGGTTTAGAGTTTTATGCAGGCCAGTGCAGTTCTGCCACACCAGATTTACTTTGTCGTGCTGAAACATAAAAGAGCCGAACCAGGTTTATGCCAAAGAGTTTGAAGCGCCCAATTTTATGACCATAGCATTTGTCTCTCATTGGAACTGATGGGCCTTGCCAAACCCAATAATTAGAAGTGGGTGTCCACATACTTTTGTTTGTGTATCATACATGCGTGCAGACTCGAACGCAACTTTCTTACAGAGACAAAACCTCAATTATAATTTTATTGTTGTTTTCAAATCAGGATTGCAGGAAATGGGGCTTCGGAAAAAAATCTGAAGGCGGGCGTGTGTGCTCAATTCGAGAAAAACTTTGCAAAGGCCAAGTGGAGGGTAAGAGAAATCTACTGTCTCACACACCAGTCATTTGCAGCTTGCCATGTGCCTTTAATTTGTGTATTGTTTAATCTTACACTGGACACTGAATAAGAAACTAATAAGATGGTATTGCCAATAAAGCTGTTGTAAAATTTCACAGTAAAGGTTCTGATCATTTTTAAATTCATGTTTGCTTTCTCCTTGCATGTGATACCCAGGAGTTGAAGGTACTGTTATTTGCGGGGCAGCCCAGAGGCAGAGATTCTTTTCATGTACAACAATCTTTGACTTGGACACTCATATTTCCTGTAGCATTATTCCTTGTAAATGACAATACACCGCTCATAGCGTGGCCTGTGTTTTCAAACGACACACGGGAAATATGTAGTTCAAGTCTAATTGTTGGAAAGACTCTTCCTGTACTTAAGCCTCCTTGTATCTGCACACCAGTAACTAACAAATTTATCACTGCCCAGCTGGTCCCATGTGCATTCAATCATACGCCGTCTGGCTTCTCCTCACAGTGTCCTCAATATTCGAGCTCGAGTTTCAGTTAGTTCTTCATCCACGCAGATGAATATCCAGATTGATGATTCATTGTAGTGTCACATGTATGTGTATGAAGACTCATCCCTGTGTTTGTGTGTGAGGAAGTGCTCTCGTTTTTAACATCATGATGGTTACAGAGTCATGATACCACGGTGAAAGCGAAAAACAGCTAGAAACAAGGTCCTGAGACATGTTTTTAAAAATTACATTGTTTTTACCTTGACACGCAGTCCTATAAACACACTGTTTAAGTCGCTATGCACTGAATGATATGCGATGCAACAGTCAAAAACATTACATTGACATTTATGCATTTGTCACATGCTTCTATCCTTACGGTGCATTTAAGATATACATTTAATCAGTATGTGTGTGTTTCCTGGGAATCTATATCAGTGGTTCCCAACCCTAGTCCTGGTGTACCCTCAGCAGTGTACACTTTAGAGGTCTTGCTAACCAAAGCTCCAAGAACTCAGATGGATGTGTCTGATAAGGGACATCAAAAATGTGCAGTTTTGGGGGTACTCCAGGACCAGGGTTGGGAACCACTGATCTAAATCATGCTAGTGCCATCCTCTACCAGTTAAGTTACAGGAACAACCCATCCAAGATAATCTGTGCAATAAAACTACCTGACCTACATGCTCATCTCCAATGTGTACATCCCATATTAGAGCTAGGGTGTTTCCAAACTGTTAACTATGCATTTCACCTCTATAGCAAAGAAGACCTGGTGTTACTTAATGATTCATTGGGTAAGTGTTTGGTGTTTCTTCATTCACTTACAGAAAGCGATTCGTGTCACCACGTTCATGCAGCGTCTCAGAGCCTCTGAACTGGGATCGACTGATGGGGCCGCAGAAGGCCATGGTGAAGGGGTCAAGGCAGACGGATTGAATGGTAAGGAAACGCAGACAGACTCGGGTGGAGTGTCTACTGTGAACGTGTCACATGAGGTGACCGTTGAAAGCAGACCCGTGGAGAATCAAGAAGAGGAGAAAGCAGGAAACAAAAAAGCAAGGGAGGAGAAGGAAGGAGTTGTGAGAGTCCCACCCTCAGAACTTGCAGAGCCCCTTGCCAAATCAAACAGCTCCTTAAAACAAGGAAGGGAGCAGAACAAGAAAGAGGTAAAGAAAGACACAGCAGAAGGAACTCGCGAAAATGAAGTTGTTGCAGACCAGAAGAAGCCATCAGTGGAAGTGAGCCAGAAATCAGCACCCACCAAGCCCACCAAAAACTCGGAGAGCAAAGAGAACCATGTTCCTACAGAGCCAGAGCATAAAGCTGCTGGCAACGTTGAGGAGAAATCATCATCATCTTTTCCTGATACTTCAAACCGACGTAAGATGGCTGCCAATCTCTCAATGGATTCTGGCTCATGTTCTGATGCCAAAACTGGTACCTTTTCAACTGGAGAGGAACAGTCTGTTAAAAAAGAGAAGATAGACACAGTACAGAATATTGCCTCAAGCTGGTGTCAAACACAGCTTCCAGAAGCAGTAGCAGAGGGGCCAGTAGAAGTAGGGGCTACTGGAGAGGTTAACGCCAAGGGCAAAGAGCTGAAAAAAGAAAAAACAGACAAAGGTAGCCACTCAGTAAAAAATATCCAGTGTACATATGGGGGATTGGGATCTTCAAGTCTTGGCCGTGACAAAACCGCATTTGTGCAGGATCTGCAAGAGATCCATGGTGCATCTGGGTATGGAAGCCCATACAGTCCAACCTATTCTGTTGGTGGTGGGGGTGTGTACGGTGGTCTCCAATCAGGGGGTGGAGCCAGTGCTGATTGGCAAATGGACAGTGTAATTGAACAAATTGAAAAGCAAATGGCTGCTGTGCTGGAGAAGATTGAGGGAGACATGCCTTCATTGCTAGAGCAGATCAGTGACCATCCCGGGACACTGTCAAGAGCAAAGAGTGCCAGTTCTTCACCATCTCCCCAACCTCGATCATATCATCACTCAACCCCTCCACCACTACCTACCACACCACGCCCGGAGATTCCTTCTCTACCCCATCTAACTATCCCCCCTCCAGCTTACCCACCACCCTCCCCACCCACTCACACCCAGAGTCACAGCCATCCACCTACTGATAATGGTAACAGTGATGGCCAGAGGAGTACAGTGCGGTCTGGGCAAACACCAAGGGGAAGTGTGTCAGGAAAAGGGATGTAAATTAGTTAGGGGAATATGTCGACTCGAGAATAAAGTAGGTCAATCATCTAAAACACACTTTGGAATCTGAAATTAGATAATACCTTTGGGGCTGCACAATGAGGTTCTGAGGTTCAACCATCGTTTTATTTGACTAATAAGCAGCTTTTTATGTCTAGAAAGGAAAGTGGCTTTGAGGTGTTAAGCAAACAAAAGAAAAGGGAACAATATTTTATTTTATTATACTAAACTAAGATTTCCCCCAGTTATGATCATGTTAAATTGTGTAAATAATGCAACATTATGAGATCATAGCAATCACTGATATGTTTCCTACATAATGATCGCACAGTTGTACTGTTCTATGGAGAATGTAAGCTATTTGAATGCAAGATCAATTTAACGTGGCACTATTCCCTGTTTCGGGAGAACCTACGTGCATTAGCTCTCCAACCAGTATTGACTTTGGAGGATGTTTACTTTGTTACTTCATCCATCTTGGATTTTTGCTCTATGATTGTAAGGCTGAAGCACTGCATGTGTTTACTCATTAATAATTTAAAAGACACATTCACCTGTCATATATTTTCAAGTTGTACAGATCCTTCAAACTTTCATTGATTGAAAACAGTAGGCTAATGCTAACACCACAAGAAACAAGAATAGATTATCACTTTCTTTTACTTGTATTTTATTTTTGCAGTTTTATGTGTCCATCTATGTGTTTGAAAACTCTTACATCCTTTTAATCAAATTATAATACATCATAATATATTTATGAAACACATTGTATAGTAATTTTGCAAATATATCCTAAATATCTAATAGGTATATGTAAAGTCCTCGCAAATGTCTGTGAATTGTAACTCGTGGCTTCTCCCTTTTCCAAATATAATATAGATTTGGTGATGTGAATATTCTTCCAAGCTATTCTTCCAAGCTATTTTTTGCACTCTATATGCGAACATTTCAATAAAATTCAGATCAAACCATCTTGTTTAAAGGACTGTTTTTTTGGCATGACTTGTAAGCTCTGGGTATATAAAATATGACAATTGTAAAATAAACAGCTTAAACTAAGAAATAATAAAGTGTAATAAAAAAAACATTCTACCATGGACCATGCTAAATTTGCTCAAGACACTGTGCAAAAGGCTAACACAAAGATACTTGCTATCCATTTAACATCCATTAACTTTCGGATGTTCTTCTATTAAGCGTGTTTACGTACTGATAAAGTTAAACGTAATGCCTGTTCTGTCAGTATTTTCTGGGGTACAGATTAAAAGCCTAGTGTTTTATATAAGCTACCTTATAACGCACAGTCAAACGCTTGAAACTACTTCTCCCATAGTGCATAGCGCAACCCACGCTTTAGGACAAGCCTATTGTGTTTCTGGATAGGGGGATTACAATAACGTTATTATGCTTTTCCAACATCTATATCAATGTTATTTCATAATTACGTAATAAAAAGTGATCTAACTATTATTTAAAACGTGTAAATTGTTACTATTTGCTCAAAAAATCTATTTGGTCGTGAAATATCAAAACACGTTTGTGTTGCATCCACATATTTTGAATGATAGGACGTTCTCAACTCAAACTTTGCACATGTTGGTTCTACGCTCACGAACTGAGGAACACTTACTGAACTGAGAGTACTGTTAACGGTACAGGGAATAGCGGGTTAGGCAACCGTCCAGCCTTCCCTCAGACTGGAAAGTCACAGAGCTCCCGCCACGTCCTGAGATAAAGTTACAGAAACCGTTTGATTTGACATTTTTGTTGTTAACCTTTAGCTTGGGAGGTATATCTCTATTCAGTACCGTGGAGAGGCCAAGTAATATCAGATGTGGTAAGTTCTGCATACTTATGTGTCTAGCTAATGCTAAACAGCTAACGTGCCCATTAGAATACTCTTGCAGCTAGCAACCGCCGAGTTTTGCCGCTAGAGTCGGCTAACCAGATGCAACAATTTGGCTGTAAATTGATACTGGCTAGTTTAGGAAGAGCCAGCTAACGGCATGCGCAAGACAATGCACTCCATGCGTGCAATGCATTGCTAACCACCGTTCAAAGAAATGCTCACTCTTGCCAAAGAAGTTGGTGAGTTCTCGCGGCAAATGTTTTAGGTTATTTTTTAGGATTCCTTTATGCACTGGATTACAAGTGCGCTAAGCTAACAAGCTGCGTTTCCACAGGCTAGTGTTATCCGTGGAGTTTCGCAAAACGTCTACGGCATGTCCGTGTTGCTTCCTCGCATCGTTTCCCAAAGCTAGCAGCTTTGATAGATAGCCAGATAATCGGACACTTGGTAGGTAGGCACGTCGCCAGTCTACAAAGTATGTAGAGGGAGAATTTTTGGAAGTAATTTAAGCTTTACGTTTCAAAATAGACCGAATATTCAACCAAACTTGCTTGAATATGGGGTGCACAGTCACTGCGTTGTTTCCTCTGATCATTAAACCTCAAATTCATGTAGCTTGTGCGTTAGTAGTTTGTGCTGTAAAGCAGTTTGCTATACTGTTAACTGAAGTTCATGAAATCGCACGACGTTCTTTTTAGTAAGAATGCAATATGATAGTGTCAATTTAGGTTTGTGTTTTACAGCTAGCTAACTGGCTCACACAGGGATCTCCACTCTCAAGTGTAGGTGCCTTGGCGGAAGAGAAGATGCGATGCGTTGTGGGTTGTTTACATTATTTGTACTTGTTGAAAAGGTACCCAGGTAGGGTACCAGCTCGTACATTTTGTCTCTTTAATGCCTCACAGGCTTGAATAAGCGGCCCACTTGAGCCTTTGTCACAACGTATCATCCCATCCCCCAACGTTTATTCCTCTCATTTACAACAAGAATGCCCATGACTAACCCCTAATTTTAGCAGCCATTGCCTTAAGGAAAAAAACTGTTTTTGTGGGTTACTGGTGCAGCGCTTTGCAATAGGCAAGATGTTCCACTCATCGCTGTAAGAGGTAGCTGAGAGCTAAAAGGCATTGTTACATTTAGGTGGTTTGTATTTTCTTAAACTTTAAATGAGTGATAGATGTTTTACAGCCTTGGATAATTCCGTGGTTACATACTTTATATTATACAACTCCCTAGCTATCACCAACAACATGGGCGAAATGCTTTACCCACATGGCTTATGTCAAGCATGTCTGCTCCTTAGTAAAATAATTGTGACCTACTTTACAGAGTCAGCTGTCAACAAATCAAACTGGCTTTAATATTCTTCCCAGTAATTAAGTTCATTATCCGCATGCTAGTTTTGGTCACTGAATATCTTTTGAAGCTCTGTTTATTAAATAAACAGTTGCCAGATCCTCAGTCAGCTACTTAGAAATATTCTGCATTATCTTTTTAATTTGAAGTTGGTAAAAGGCTGTAACTACACAAAATGCTGCTAATCTGACCAGACTAGAGAAATAGTGTTTTCACAAACCCCTGTGTGAATTGTTTCAGATATTAACTGTTAAAATAAATCTTAGTTTAATAGTTTAAAAACTAATTCTATTTTATTCCTGTGAGACAAAATACACACACAGATTCCGTTCACCACAGGGCTACGACTCTTTAGTTGGTTTTCATGTAACTATTGGCGTATGGGTGTTAAACGTTGTTTTACGTATCCTCGTGGTCTGTATCATGACAATGGATAGCGTGCTTCAGTTCAATGCACTGGAATATCAGTTATAAAACCCTAATGTCCCGGCATATTCAGTGCGTACTTGAAGAGGGCGGGGTTTTGTGTAGCATCATAGGTGCGAGAGCCAATAAGCGACTGAGCAGGATTGCAGCACTCTCTGCAAGCCCACCTTTTCCTGTTCCTTCTCATGCGAGCAGCTCCGCCCCTCTACTGCAGCTGCCATTTTGGTTTTGTTCCGTTCGCTGAAACTAAACCAGAAACGCGACACAGGAAGGGTGCAGACTGGACAACAGTGACTCGGCAGGATAGTGAAGGGGACTTTCTGGCAGCATCTCGCCCAGCGTTGTTGTCGTTTCCACTCCTCATTCCAATCAGCCTGCAATCCGCGCCGAGTTAGTTAGACACGAGGAGCGGTTTGCTGAAACTGAGTGTGGACTGAGAAGGATTATTGGTAAGAGCCAGATTGCACTCATCATGCTAACTCAGTGCAAGCCGCCGCCTACTCAAATATTTGCCCGACAATACCCCCCCAGGCTCGGCATTAATTGACGTATAATCGACATGTGTCAGATCGTCGGGTTTGTAAAGTTGTTCAGTTCTTTCATTCAATGATTAGCACACGAACTTGTGACTGTAGTGAGCTAGGCCTCAAACCAATCAATGTACATCAACTACAGAGTACAGCAGGCTAGCTAAAAGTGCCGATGAAACCCTCTCGAGTTGCTTGTTAAATGGTCATCCGGGTAAATTAGACTAAGGGGACTAGCTGTCTGTTTGACATTTAATTAAATGATAGAGTTTGATGCTTTGACATACTGCATACTGTTTCCAATCTCATAAATTGAAATGATCTGAAATTGAGTATGTAAAATAAACAGAACAGGTGTAATAGCTTGCGTAGAGCTAATTGTTTTTGTAGAGCTTTTATTTTTGCTTATGTCATGCACGGATTTGTTCATCTTTCGGTTTCGCGTGGTGGGCACTTTTATATTCACTGAAACTCATGGCAAACCAGGGTGAGTTGCATTCCTGATACGGAAATGAACAATTCTGGTTTTTGGAAAACGTTTTTAAATGGTTTAAAAAAGTCATGGAAATTGTCTTATGCGAATTATCATGTTTAATAAAACTTACAAATATTTTGTAAATAGTTCACATTTAAAATATACTTTAAATGGTACATTTACATGTAAAAAAACTATGTGTCAGTAGTAAGGAACGACTGTAGAAGTCACGGAAAGTCATTACGTCAGATTAAAGTTCACTTTACCATCCCATACGTAAACTAATGTTGTCTCCTAGCGCTAATATTGAGTAACAGATGGCAGGTGTCCATGCTCCATGATTACACTGCACAAGTGATACGCACGGTTGCACCGGTATGCTGCATTTCCGTCACTAGTGCGGAATTGTAGTATTATAAGAATCGTCTGTTTGCGTACAGTGAAAACCTAAAGTTTCGTTTCACACGCAAGTTAAACCATAGCACCTGTGTCCCGCCCATCTCCTCTCTTTGTTTAACGCATTTGATAAAAGTTTTATTACAAGTAAAACAACGGGTGCTCAGACGCGCCATGCCTCATTAATATTATCTCATATCATAACAGTGTTTGACACGCATCATCGAGTTAGTGGAGCAGGTCACACGATGTAGCACCCACGCCGCATTTGTTGATTTTAATGAATCAGCGGTTTTGTTAAGGCAGAATGGGCGAGCCGGTGGATGCACGAGCTTTACACAATAAACACAAAGCTTCTGTCCGTGAGCTATATATAGCCCATGAGCTTCATCTTGCGGCAGCAATCAAGCTCATCCTGTGAGGTGTAAAAGCAAACTACCTCATTTTAAATCCACTGCGAGTTAAAAATAGTGCGAGATATTTCAGATTGATACGCAATAAGTCTTTCTAAATACAGAAGTTATGTGAATGCTGCTTGATGCTTTTGCAAGAATATATTTAGTCAAAATCTGTTAGCTTATTGTTGACAGTGACACAAGCCCTGATGATTAAAGGCTATCTGAAAATGGTTATTTCCTCTTTTTTAGGATGTGAGAAGTTTTGTAACAATATTTAGCCTTGGTTTGATAGACACACATCTGTTATGCCACTTTGAATAAGACTGACTTTACTGCATTGCTGGTATAATTGATTTCATATTCTTTAATTTAAAGGAACTGTCCAGTGCTGAAGTAACTAATAACGTATTAATGTATAGGGATATAATTTCAGATGTTTTAACACATGATAATTTAATGATTCTCTTTAAAATTACATGACTAGAATCAACATCCTGCAACATCTTAATTTTAACAACACTGTTTATAAGCTGTTCACTGCTATAAGCGATTCAGAGCTATTTTTATACAGCTTTGTGCGTGTTACATATGTTATTTGAACCACCTGGATGTTGCTATTACAGCTTATTGGCAACGCTGCTTTCTGTTTGTGTGGCATAACAGCTTTTGCCAAGTCCTACAGAAAATTGCCTGGAAATGCTGTTAAGCCTCCACTTAGATGTTTATGGATTGTTGCATTCAAAAAACCCATTACTGATTCAACTTAGGACCTGCAGGATGGTGGTCATCCTTTTTCTATTTTGTCTGGAGCTTTCATGTCATGTGCTGGGTTTGTATACAATAATCAAACATTACCATTGCATACTGTTTGAGTTTTCTGTTCTTCTCCTTAGATGTCCAGCTCGCCGCTGTCCAAGAAGCGCCGCGTGTCAGGATCAGAGACGAAGACAGGATCTCACTGCTCCTCCTCTAACTCTGTCAGAACCGAACCGTCACACACACCAGCTAACGTGCGTTCCTTTAAATTAATCTACGCGCACGCTACCAGTCAAAACATTACGGTCATTCGACTGAAATGTTTCTTATGATCTTAACCTTTGATCAGAAGCACGCTTCATTTAATTGTGCAGAAATGTGTTTTATTACAAAAGCATCCCATGGTGATACCTCAAGCAGCTGATTGATAAACTGACAAATTCTTGGTGCCGCGTGGGTACTTTGATCCTTCAGAAACACCTTGTTGAAAGTCCGTCTGTTTCTGTTATGCATTTCTCTTTATATATAGTGTATTAACTGATGTTTTGGTCTCTGTAGGGCATGGCTAAGAATGGAAATGATGCTGAGATCGATGAGGGCCTGTATTCCCGACAGCTGTAAGTATCACCATTTTATTTTGACGTACTGTTATTCTCTGAGTAAATGCAAAAGGCAGGATCATGTGACCCATTGCTAATTTTAGTGGTTATCCCTCAGGTACGTTCTGGGCCATGAAGCTATGAAGCGCATGCAGAACTCCAATGTCCTGATCTCAGGGCTGCGAGGTTTGGGTGTAGAGATAGCAAAGAATGTCATTCTGGGCGGAGTCAAGAGTGTGGTACTGCATGACCAGGGCGTGGCCGAGTGGAAGGACCTTTCGTCACAGGTCAGTGGTTTGTCATTAAATCATACGAGTATGAATGCATGATTGCAAAGCATTGGGAGTTTGATGATAAAATGTCATCAGCTTTTTTTGAACTAAAAATAATAACTATTCACACTTAATCGCAAAAACAATTGAAATTTTGTTATTAAAAAACAATGTTCAGAGGACTAAAAGGTGACCGAAATTAAATACAAAATGTACTCTTACAATGTGGCGATGACAAGAAAATGTGCTAAATTACAGTATCCAGTGCAAAATAAAACTTGTGATGTTTGTTTAACGTGTTAGTTTTACCTGCGTGAGGAGGATCTCGGGAAGAACCGTGCCGAGGTCAGCCAGGGACGACTGGCAGAACTGAACAGTTACGTGCCTGTATCTGCCTACACTGGCACCCTCACCAATGAATACCTGACCCAGTTTCAGGTACAGTGATAGTCCCTCTTGACCACACAGTCAAGAACACATGAACACATGGCGTAACTGCTACGTTTCCCACATCTATAAATAACTTAGCAGTGGTTAACTGTTAACTAAGTTCGACATAATTGGTATATGTATTTTTGGCCAGGTTGTCGTGCTCACCAGCTGTAGTCTCGATGAGCAGACACGCATCGGTGAGTTCTGCCACAGCAACGGCATCAAGCTGATCATGGCGGACACACGCGGGCTTTTTGGGTAAGAAGAAAATCCCATAAAATATTTTTAACATGGGAGTCACTGTTTCATTGTGTTTCTAAGCCTGTATATTGCCTTTATCCCAGCAGTGGCAGCAGTATATGATATGTTAATTATAATCTAATCATAATTTGACAGATAATCTACCATTTGAGTTAAATAGTTTCATTCAATACATGTTGCCCAGATTGTGCAGTCCTGGTTTTTCAACTCTCTTTGTTGATGTTTACGAAAAAAATGGTTCACACTTGCGTTCTGTTTAAACAGGCAACTGTTCTGTGATTTTGGAGAGGAAATGATCGTGCTTGACACTAACGGAGAGCAGCCGCTGAGCGCAATGATCTCAATGATCACCAAGGTAGGAACCTTCAACTTTTAAATGAGGTCAAAAAAATACTTCATCAACACCTGGACATCTAAACGTTGTGCTGCGTTGTTTTCTTGCGTGTAAAGGACAGCGCTGGTGTGGTTACGTGTCTGGATGAAGCCCGGCATGGGTTCGAGAGCGGAGACTATGTCACGTTCACGGAAGTTCAGGGCATGACAGAGCTCAACGGCTGCGATCCAGTAGAAATCAAGACACTGGGTGAGGTCATTGAGTTATTCTAACCGTAAGGCCAGTTTCTTTTTGTCAGTTCAGTTTCAAGTCTTTGCAGTAATGCAAGACCTGCACAGTGTTGCTTGGATATTTCTTTTCCTCCCCCAAACTTCTCATTGTGTGTCGAGATGCATGTGTCATCTTGGCAAAAGTACAGCAGCTCCAGACGTCTGGAACTTTTTGACTGTTTATTTGGCTCCTAGACAGTTTTTGCTGCAGTTTATGCAGGGATACTTTTTAAAATATGTATTTATTTTATTCATGTAGGACAGCCAGCAATCATTCAGTTAGCTACTGATCATATCAGTCACTCTCATAACCTCAGAGGGACTAAAATTCTCAATGAAATAGTTAAAAAATGAGCTAAAAATACTGGTGTTTGTACACTGGGGTCCAACAGGGTGTTTTGAAAATCTTTGTTCTTTGAACCATTGCCTGATCATGCTGTGGTAACATTTTCCACAACTTGTCGAGTCTAGCCAGCTGGAGTGCAGGCTGTCACTAAAGTCTTCCTGGAGCTCAATTGGTAGATCATTGCATTAGCAGTGCAAAGGTTGTGGGTTCGATCCCCAAGGAACACATATATTAGTTGTTTTAGATAAAAGCATCTGCCAAATGCATAAATGCAAACGTAATGTAAAGCAAAAGGGGGGCATGTCAAATACCAAGAAATTAATCTTTACATCAACTTTGTAATTCATTATATTGGACTAATTCAATTTTTTTTTCATTTCAAAGTTTTTTCATGATTTGTTTTTCAAGTAATAATTGCTGCCATAAATAGGCCATTTAAAAGATTCAAGTGACTGAAGTTGTCCTGTCATCAGGTCCATACACCTTCAGCATCTGTGACACCAGCTCCTTCTCAGACTACGTGAGAGGTGGTATTGTCACACAAGTCAAGATGCCCAAGAAGTTCAGCTTTGTGAGTTGACGACCGTGCAGAGACTGAATTTACATCAAGTAATTTATATCAAGTAAATATTCCGTGTGACTAAATTTGCTTACTTTTCGTCTTCTAGAAATCCCTGCCCTCCTCCATGGCTGAACCGGAGTTCGTGATGACAGATTTTGCCAAATTTGATCGTCCAGGCCAACTGCACGTGGGCTTTCAGGCATTGCACGCATTTGAGAGGAAGCACGGACGTCCACCAAAGCCCTGGAATCAGGTAAGCGGCCTACACAGTTCAAACCATTCCTGATCTAAAATAGCAGTTGCATAATAGACACAAGGTATTAGACAATTGTTAGTCTCATGTTGTCAGATTTGTGCAAAGGGACATAAAAACTGGTTCACTTTGAAACTGCTTAGACTAAAAAGGGTCTTGTGTGTATAAGTGTACGATGAGCTGTTGTTGGTTTGTAATGGATGCAACCATAAAGGGGTTTGTGCGATTAATAGCATTATATAAACCTATGAACACAACTTTCCGGTAATTGAAAAAAAACTTTGTCTATACAAATGTCCTATGTCCAAATGTCTATGTCCTAGACATCCCAAAACTAGGCAATTTTATACATTATATCAGTGTGTGTCTTCTCTGAGAATCGAACCCACAACCTTTCCCGTTATTAGCACTATGCTCTACCAATGGAGGTACAGGAACAACACCAGATCATTATCATTGAGTTGCAGTCCTCACGCTGAGTGACTCAGCAGTAATATCTCTCCTCTCTGTGCTGCAGTCAGATGCAGATGAGCTTGTGACTCTGGCTGAAGAGGTGAACGCTGCACAGACCGAATCTGCCAAACAGGAGCAACTGGACCAGGCGCTCGTCAAAAAACTGTCCTGTGTGGCTGCTGGAGATCTGGCCCCTGTCAATGCCTTTATTGGTGGGCTCGCTGCCCAGGAAGTGATGAAGGTAGTGCGGTCTCGCATTATTGCGCCAGGCTTCAGTTAGTTATATTTTGCAACACGTTCATGATGCTTCTCTCTTGTCATGCACAGGCGTGCACTGGCAAGTTTATGCCCATCAGGCAGTGGCTGTATTTTGATGCCTTGGAATGTTTACCTGAAGCTGATGGAGCTGTACTTACAGAGGAAGAGTGTGCACCTGTGAGTTCTGATCACCTGCTTCAACTCTAAGAGATTCAGCTGTACTTCAGTGGAGCTGATTTTATGCTCGGCGTGTTTATGGTTTGGTGCAGAGAGTGATTTATTAATTCTCTCCATTTTCCACAGAGGAACTGTCGCTATGACAGTCAGATCGCTGTCTTTGGGTCCAAGCTGCAGGAGCTGTTAGCCAAACAGCGGTACTTTCTGGTAAGTAACTCAAGCAGGCTGTTGATGTAAATGGGAGATAATTACACAGAGCACCATGCCAGTTACTAAATTGCACCATGCTTTATTCTTTATTGAAAGTTATGTTGAGCCCAAAATCACATTCATCTGATGGCAGTCAGTTAATGCCACAGTATTGGAAGCCGAGAGTCACATTTTACCTTCAGTATGTGTAGACATGAAATGTTACAATGGAAAGGGACTTGTGTTCAGGTTGGTGCTGGTGCCATTGGCTGTGAGCTGCTGAAGAACTTCGCTATGATGGGCCTGGCCGGCGGTGATGGTGAGGTCATAGTGACAGACATGGACACCATAGAGAAGTCGAACCTCAATCGTCAGTTCCTCTTCAGGCCTCATGATGTCACTGTAAGTGTGATCAGTGTAATTACATATCATCTGTGAATTAATTGGTTACTTTTTAAAATAAGTTGGGCAAACATACCAGCTGGGGTTTCAGACTTAGTTTCCTAACTTTAGCCAACTGTCTTGGTGGCTTTCTCTGAAATGACCACTGACTGAAGTCACAAGCTTCTTGATGTTGGTATTGTTGACACTACATGTTGCACTTTTGTAAGTGTAAACCTTTTCTTCAAAATAAATGATTCACAAGTACGTTTTTATTAGATTGCCACATATGAAGCTTGTGTTTGGAATCTTGAGTCAGACCAAGCTGATGCAGGTTGACGAATCTGTCATGTAAACAGAGCTGTTAGAACTTCAACAGAACAATTCTGTCTGATGCTCATCATGAGTGCTGGTGCTCTTGAGTTCCTGATGATTGTGTTGTCTCCTGGTTGAGCAGAAGATGAAGAGCGAGACGGCCGCCGCAGCCGTGAAGCAAATGAACCCATCAGTCCGGGTCACGAGCCATCAGAATCGCGTGGGACCTGAAACAGAGAAGATCTACGACGATGACTTCTTTGAAAACCTAGATGGGGTGGCAAATGCGCTTGACAATGTTGATGCCCGTAAGTGAGATTTAAGAACACTGCAGCAGAGATCAATCAGATCTAAAATTGATAAATCATATCAATAAACCACACAGCCTGGGTAACAGATACTGGCCTGGTTTTCTTCTGTCATAAGTGTTACAGATACTGTAGTCGTGCCTTATTTGGTTGTGTAGTTCTTGTATACGAATGTACTCGCAATGCAAAGCTCATGAAACGGGTCAAGTGGCTGCTTGTCTGAAATGTGTGCTTGGTCATTTTCTAGGTATGTATATGGACAGGAGGTGTGTGTACTACCGTAAGCCATTGCTGGAGTCTGGCACACTGGGCACTAAGGGCAATGTGCAGGTGGTCATTCCCTTCCTCACTGAGTCATACAGCTCCAGTCAGGATCCTCCTGAGAAGTCTATTCCTATTTGCACGCTCAAGAACTTCCCCAATGCAATCGAACACACTCTCCAGGTAACAACCAATGTACCTCTGTTCTCTAAAAGCTGTTTTGTCCTCAGTGGAGTGATATGACGAAAACCCTGTTATCTTTCATTCAGATACAATTGAAATAGATGTTGGTGGTTCTAGGCTCTGTAAAATGCAAGCAACATCTTGAGTTGCTTTCTGCCTGTCAGTAATTTTTGCAGCTAGTCAATCAATGTTACTACGTTTTGCTGGAACACTATTTTGCTGGAACACAATTTGCTGTCTCTGCTTTTACGCTGACCTTGGGTCGGTACTGTGATGTTAGCTGTCAAAAGCGGAGTTTACTGTTCACGTCTGTTTTTGGAATGAGAGATGGAGCAGAAAATCATGTTGACGCCAACATTTGGCAAGCATCTCTGTTTGTGGATACATATGGAGGCTGGGGTTTTGAGTAAGGATGTGTCTAATGTAGGTGAAATTTAGAGCTGATACCAATAACATTATGTTATTTATATTGTAGAGTTTGACTCTTGATCTGTGGCTTGATCTTTTGTACTTTATTAGCCACAGATATCTGTGGATCTGTGGCTAATAAAGTACAAGAGAGGATATCATACAAACAAATACAGGGTTTACGATATATCCCTGTGTTGATGATGTCATTGGAGGACGTTTCAATGAAATCTTAGTTTGCTTTTTGTGTATTTCTGTGTTGTTCAGTACGAGATGTAATATAGCATTGTATATAACATTAGTTATTAAATGTGACACAAAAACAGGGCTCTCTGTGTGATGAGTGGTCGGAGGGATGTTGAAAGGAAGGTTTTGTGACATTTTTTTCAGATGAGCAAGTTAATGTATTTTGAATAAAGATTACAAATCTTCCTTTAGACTTTAATATATTAACTGTTTTTCTCCTCTGTGTCTGTCTGTCTGTGTGTGCTGTGTACTCCGCTTTGAAGATATCATTCATGTACAGCTGCTTTGAAACAATGAAAATTTGTAAAAAGTGCTATAAATAAAGTTGACTTGACTTGGTTGTAATGCGTCTCCTCTTTCGCAGTGGGCTCGTGATGAGTTCGAGGGGCTTTTTAAGCAGCCTGCAGAAAATGCCCTGCAGTATCTGACGTAAGTTCCAGCCACCTTAAACAACCCCGACAACGTTCTGTCCTGTACAATGGTCTGTACATTAAAACACAGTGTTCTTATGCCTCACCAGAGACCCGAAGTTTATGGAGCGCACTCTGAAGCTGCCTGGAGCTCAGCCTCTGGAGGTGCTGGAGGCCGTGTACAAAAGCATGGTGACAGACTATCCACGCAGCTGGGAGAGCTGTGTGATCTGGGCTCGCAACCACTGGCAGTGCCAATATAACAACAACATTCGCCAACTACTGCACAACTTCCCCCCAGAACAGGTGAGGTTTGCCTGTACTGTTCTTTAGATCAGCTCCCAGTGGACATGACCGATAGTGGTGTAGCATGTTAACATATTGATTTGTTTGTTTTTATACACTGTATAAATCACTCGGTATTTCTCAACATATGAATTGCATTACTTGCAGTTATTTTGTATATTAGCCTGGGACAGAAAATCACATCTCCTTTAAAGTTTACTTGGTGGTGCTCTGGTGTCTGCAAAATGATTTTAAATGCATTTAATGCGATTTTAAGTAAAATGTAATGCATTTATCTTGGCTTGCTGCTGCCTTTCAGCTGACAAGTTCTGGGGCGCCATTCTGGTCTGGTCCAAAAAGATGTCCTCATGCATTAGAATTCAGCACTGACAATGTAAGTATAAACTCTGAATGTTTACAAAGCAGTAAATTCTCATTATGAACAATCCAAAATGGAGGCTCATCTTGAGTTCATGTAATTCATTCGCAGGATCTTCACATGGACTACATTATGGCAGCGGCTAACTTGTATGCTCAGACATACGGCATGCCGGGCTCCACTGACCGCATAGCTCTAGCTAAGCTGCTGCAGGAAATCAAAGTGCCTGAGTTCATCCCCAAGTCAGGAGTCAAAATCCATGTTTCCGATCAGGAGCTGCAGAGCGCCAATGCATCTGTTGGTAAGAGATTTTGACAGGAAACAGTTGCTGGGTTGGTTTTATTTGCGATACTGCAGGGCGTGCAATAAAGCACATACATATACGTTTTTACCCCCTTATTGCTTATGTAGCATCTGATGCATGCTCCATGTTGACTTAATGCCAATTGGTTTATTTTTAGATGACTCCAGGCTTGAAGAACTGAAGACACTGTTGCCTTCTATAGAAGGGTCTTCAAAGTTCAAGCTCTGTCCCATTGACTTTGAGAAGGTACTGTGTTTAACCCTACACCCAATTTCCAGACCAGCAGAACTTTCTCATACGCTTCCGTTAACATGTAATGGTCTCCCTACTCAGGATGACGACACAAACTTCCATATGGACTTCATCGTAGCAGCTTCTAACCTGAGAGCAGAGAACTATGACATTCCTCCTGCAGATAAACACAAGGTGAGTGTCGTCGGGAATAGTCTCAAAGTTACAGTTACCATAGCCGATCTTGACCTTTCTTCTCATCTCAGAGCAAACTCATCGCTGGAAAAATCATTCCGGCCATCGCCACGACGACGGCTGCCGTGGTCGGTCTGGTGTGTCTAGAGCTTCTGAAGGTCATTCAGGGGCACAAGAAGCTGGAGACCTTTAAGAATGGCTTCATGAATCTCGCTCTGCCTTTCTTTGCCTTCTCTGAGCCCATAGCAGCCCCCAAGCACAAGGTACACGCCAGCATTCTTTGTAGTGCTCACTGCAGTAGCATACTTTGAATTATTTGACCATTTTCATCTTTTGTTACAGTATTATGAGATTGATTGGACGCTTTGGGACCGTTTCGAGGTGAAGGGCATTCAGCCCAGCGGAGAGGAAATGACACTGCGACAGTTTTTGGACTATTTCAAGGTAACCGTGATGTTTGACGCTGACCGATTGCATTCACACAGCGACCAAATGCAGTTCAGTCCGGTTTTAGAGGTTTAAATATGGATATGATCACAGTTCTGTTGGGAACGACTGCATTGCATATCCAAAGTGACTCTTTTTACCTTTTAGAACTAAAAGGAACTTCAGGAGTGAGATCAGTTTAACGTGTGTTGTGTGAACAGAATTCAGAAGTGACACCTGTTAATAAATACACATTCTTAACCCCAAACACGGACTGTGCGAACGTAAACATTGTTCAAGTGTTTATAGAATCGGTCACAATTAAATCTTTGACTGTGTACTTATAGTTCCACTCTCTTCTTCCCTCAGAATGAACACAAACTGGAGATTACTATGCTATCTCAGGGAGTTTCCATGCTGTACTCGTTCTTCATGCCCGCAGCTAAGCTGAAAGAAAGGCTGGAGCTGCCGTAAGTTTTCTCTTGTTTTGTTATAATCGTATCTTCGGTTCCAGCCTTGTAATCAGAGGTTGAGCAGAAGTGATGTGTATGCAATGGAAGAGGTCTACAATTAATAACATGTTGCTGGATCTCAATCATCATAACAGAATTCTGTTGTTTTTCATAGGATGACTGAGATCGTCACCAAAGTGTCAAAGAAGAAACTGGGGAAGCACGTGAAAGCACTAGTTTTTGAGCTCTGCTGCAATGATGAGACGGATGAGGATGTGGAGGTGCCCTACGTCAGATACACCATCCGCTGAGAAGGTTCTTGAGGTTGGGAGGGAATGGTTGGAGGAGGGAGAGGGACCCACTGGGGATGTGGAGCAAAATGGAGAGCATTAGTATGTTTGGAGAACCCAAAGAGAAATCAACAGAGGGCTGGCGTTTTATTTTCTTTTTCAGTCACTGGATAGTACAAGTGTTATAGGGTCTCAAACACCCTTGTTTCCTATTGGTCGAGCTGTCTAGGGTGTGGTTCGGTCTTTGGCTGGATAGCTAATGGACTATAAATGTTAATGGGGAGCATGCGAGCTGGCTGTAACTTATTTAAACTGGTTGTTTTAACACTTCAATGTATGAATTTATCTGTAAACCGATTATCACCTTCCTCAATCATCTTTTGCACACTGCTGTTCCTGCCCTCATGATACATCTGTGGGCACCAGCCTGCTTTGTATACTGAACAAGTTGGAGTAAAATATTGACCAAGGTAAATAAAAACACATACTAAAAATGATGTCAGTGAGGTTTATTGCTGTTTTTTTTTAATTACTGCCTTGGCTTGTTGACACCTTGCTGATGGGTTTTGTAATATTAAAATACTCTTTTTGGCTGAGGTCTCAAAGCAAGTCGGTCTGTTTGAGGTCCTGCTCTCTCATAGGTGGAAATATCCCTTTGCCTCTCTGCCTACTTTTTGGGTTGGGGTTCAGGAACTTGCACAACTTTATTTTTCCTTTGTTTCGACAGACTTCTGGTGTCCCCTTTGTAGAACATAAACTGTATTATTTCTACTTTAAATCATTACAGTACAAAGAAAATGGTTTCACTGCGTAATGAGAGCACTTAGTGTGTTAGTGAATAAAGTTGAAGAAGGTCTTGCTTTTTATTGTCTTTTATTTGCTGCCATTGTTTTTAAAATGTATCTATAAAGTTAATAAAAAGAACCTGCAGTTACTCAACCTGGTTATCAGTAATGTTTCACTGGTAAGAACATGAAAGGGTATAAGTTACACCTGCGGTGTCAGTGTCAGTGAGAACTTTCAAATTTAAGAATGGTTTAGATTTTTGTTACACTATAGAACATGATTTTTTTGGATAAAGATTTTTGTTGCTCAAGAACAAACGTTCAATAAGTTTATAATCTGTGAAACAATTTTTAAAAAAATTATCTGGTTCCACTTGAAATACATTATTAGTAATTATCACTATTCTGGTAGACATGAACTATAGAATTTATGACAGTTCTGATCTTTAATCAAATGTTCACGTGAATGAGTGTAAATCGCTTCAGGATGTTGACCTTTCTGTACTGCAATCTGACAGTTCTTTCTGAAAACTTCTGTAGTCTGTACCTCATTCAGTCTTTCTTTACAAATTGTGTTTTCCACCCCTTTTTTATGTCCCTTTTTATTCTGTCATGTCCCTGCTACAGAGAAGCATCCTCAAAGCTAGATTCTGCTTCCTTTGTGCTTCTACATGATGTGTTTTTGGATTTGCACTGAGTCAGTCTTAGATACCATCAGATCAATTGAGCCGTGTTCTTCAGAAATGAGACGGACAGTCTGGTTAACTGTTCTTTCCCTTTCAGTCATGATGTTTTGTACCAGAAAGCAGAGTTACAGAGAAGTCATTTGTAGAGATCTCTACTGTTAACAGAGGTGGTTCTGCTTGATTCTGCCTGACAACAGGAAGCACGAGCTTTTTTTCTGCACAGGATGTGGTTTCATACAAGTGTAAGAGGAAGAGGGGAGGGCTAGCAGAGAGTGCACATCAATTTCTTGTCTTGCTTTCTCTAAAAAGTTGAAACAAGTGTTTCTAAAACTTGCGTTCTGATTTTGAATGCAATTCGTTTTAATTGCCAACGTTTGTTAATTCTTCTAATTGCCGGCGTTTCTTATTTAAAAATGCTATGAGAGAGACAAATATGGAGCCCGAAGACGCGGAGGTTGAATCATCACCTTCCTGGTATGACTTGTCTCTTTATTTGTGCACACTTAAAGACTTAAGACATTTCTGTGTGTTCATGTCATTCTGATTCTGTTATGGTATATGTGTGTATATGTATGTATACTATATACTATGTGTCTGTATATGTATGTATACTATATACTTCTGTAACAGAATTGCAGCTAAATATTGTGGGTGGATAATTTGGAGTTTAGATGATATATTTAAGATTATATACGATTATAATATAAGTTTCTTTGTAATAATTCCACTCATGGTTTTTCAGGTCTCCTGTAACTAGAGAAAGACTCAGCTGTGCCAATCTTTCAGATATTGCAGGGGTAAGATTTCCTTCAGTCCCAAATCTTATACAGCTTCTACTGGCTGGTCTCTTCCTTTTAAAGGCCTCTAATGTATTTACCTTTTGATTATCCGAGCAGAAGAAAAGAAAACAAGACACAGGTGATGCTGTGAGTTCATCTCGAATCTTGGAGGACTCTGTAAGTTGTTATCTATGTCTAGCATGTCTATGCCACAGGTGTTAAAGAATACTAAAGTTTTCTGTTCTATTTTAAGCATGTTTTTAAAAAGCCACTGTAATTCTATAATGATCCCGAGTCTGTTCTGAGCTAAAGAGGGTCTGCTCAGTGATCGAGGTTCTAGTCTATAAACGTTAGTTTTGTTAATAATTATTTACTACTTTTTTGACATTTGACAATGTTAGACATTAGTGGAGGGAGCTGACATGGTAAAAGTGGTCGATGTGTCACTTTTAAGTATATGTGCTCTTTAATAGGAGCTTGTGGAGACCAGCAGACTTCATGACAGTCTGGTTGTAGTTGTTTGTTGTACAGTATGTCTATAGTGTTAACGAGCACACATGAATTACGGTTATATTCATTGAACTGATGGATGAATACAGCAATCAGAGAGAGAACGAAGCTGCTCGTGCAGCAACTTCGAGAAAAAAAACTGTCATTTTACAACTCAGTTTCCTGTATCAATCCGGAAAGAAGCATTTATATGCACACACATGCTTACAGTTATCCAATTTGATATGACCCCAGCAATGGACAACAGTGGATGAGCATTAACAGGATTCTGTTATTTTATCATTTGTATTTTTATTTCCTTCAGTTTGCAAATCATGTTTTTCAGTCTCATGGAAAGAATTTAAAATATTGATGATAGAAATTATTGCTTATACTTTGACAAGAGAGTAATACAATTACTCTCTTGTCTTATGAAGGGTAATGTTTACAACTAAATCACAATATTGTAACACTTTCTGCATAATTTGATTAAACGAGTTGGACAGTTATTAAAATATCTGCTCACAAGTGATACTTCCCTTGATTTTGATGTGTCAAATTTCATCGTAAGCGCAATCTTCACTGACACTCTGGTAATGTACACAAGTGGACTTAAAATACTTGAACTCTTAAAAATAAAAACGGGACGTGGTTGAAGAAACACACACTGGCTGGTTTGTTTGTGCTTGTACAGTGTGTGTGTGTGTGTGTGTGTGTGTGTGTGTGTGTGTGAGTTGTTATTCTTTAAACAGAAATGTCTTATTTAATGTGTTTGCTGATATTAGAGTGGATTGGACTCTTCATATGCGTTCATGTTAACCTGTCTCTTCTCATTGGTTGTGGTTATGTGCTCTTATGTGCTATAATACACGTCTCTTACAGGAAGATGATGAATTTCCCACCAATGAGCACATACAGGATTCTGAGGTATAGAAATTAATACATCTGCTTCTGTTTTGCTTAAAATAGGCTCTGTGGCCTAACCCATTCACTTTAATATTTAACACTTTAACATGATATTTCACAATAGTTCAGTCAAGAGATTTTTTTTAAATTAAAGGCTCACGTGTCTGTGGTAAGCCATCCGTTAGTTTTCTCAGTTTCAGCAGATATTTTGGTGGCGCACGTTTGAACATCTTGCCATTCTTGTCATAGCGAAACAGGAAAACTATGTTTTAATAATGACCCCCATTTTCTCTTGTTGCTCATCAGGGTCCCTGTAATAAAAGAGTGAAACCGGTTGACAAAAGTTCTTCAGTTACTGGTATTATAACACCAGTAAAGACTCCGGCTCTGAAGCGTTTGGGTCAGTCCATACAGGTGAGTTACGTACATACACGACACACACATCCTCTTCATACAATTAGCGTGTTTGTCTGAATGACGCACAATTGTGAACATTCGGAACTAAAAACATAAATTCTCATACATGAGCTATCATCATGAGAATGTAGTAGGTGTAGGTGTAGGTGAATGTAGAAGGTGCTTGTTGATACAATGCTAGGGTGCTGGGCAAGGACAAAAGATCCCACCTCCAAGACTATGAGATATTCAGGTCCCTGCATAGGGCTGAGGTCTGTCCTTCAATGTGAGCGTACGAGATGTAAATTTGGTTATGAAATGCAAATTGTTTCACCAGGCCTGTTAAAATGGCAAGTTTTTAAATAAATTCCAGACCTCATCAATTGATTTGAGGTATTGTTCATGCTGGTAGCTCAAATGATGTGAGATGACACCAAGCATTAGCAAGCACCATAACTGACTACAAAAGTGTTGAAAACAACTCTAGTATTGTCACTTTTTTTCACCAGCGCTCCATCAGTTTCCGGACCGAGGCCCGCCCATTGCCCCCAATGCCAATAAGAACGCGACAAAAGGCCTCCTCGTTTCCACGGCGACGGAACAGCCAGCTGTGGAGCGACACGGTGGACTGTATGAGCCAGGAGCTCAGTACCAAAGAGATCAAACGACAGGAGGTGACATAACTACCAACTCAGATGCTTTACAGTTTATTGTCTGGTTGTTGTATTCATTTTAAAAGCATTAGCATTATTTACAAGCATTAAATGTACAGTTTTGGCTCACATAAAAAGAGATTTCAGCTGGCCAATTCTGTCTTCACCTCAGTTATGAAACAGGAAGTGAGTTGGTGTATGAAGCCATGTTCTCTATTTTAGTCTCAGAATTTCATCTCTACCTCTACCATACAAACAGTAGAATGCGTTGCCAAAAGTGAGGGAGGTAACAATTTAAAAGGTGTATTGTGTGTTTTGGGGTAGCTGACTGATGTTCCTTCTCTGTGTCTAAAAACACTCTGGAGTGTGACTTATTTTATAGAGGTTATTTTGCATTAGCATTTTTTTAAACATTTAAAAAACATGGTGACCTACATTTTGAAGTTCATGACACTTACGTGTGTGTTCATGAATGTATATTAGATGGTTATATTGCTGTTCAAAATGACTAATGTGCATCATAATCAATGGCGAGAGCTTCTCTACTATTTCAAAAAGGAACACAGGAAAACAATGTGCAGGTTTATTCTGTAAATATGCTAATTACATGTGCAGGAATATCCAATAGCTGTGAAGTATGTAAACCACACTAAACACTAACCACAGAATCAACCTTAATCTGATGATGTTGTAGATGTAAACATGATTAATGACTGCTGTGGCCTTTTGAGGTTAAAACTGCTTGTACTCTGCTGTAGTGTAGCCACAAGATACATATATGTATACAATGTATGTGTAGAATTCCATTAACCCTCATTTATTTATTGCTCATCTTTCTATTTACTGCACTGCAGGTAATTTATGAGTTGACACAGGGAGAGAAACAGCTGATTGAGGATCTAAGTCTAGTGAAAAAGGTTTGTCCAGTTTTTAACCAAATTTGTAACTATTGCTATTTGTTAATTGGCAGGATTTTAATCTTGGCTGTTTTTACAGGTGTACTATGAACCAATGTTGAAATTGGACATTATGACAGAAAGTGAACTGGGCCAGATTTTTGGAACCCTTGATTCTTTAATACCACTGCATGAAGGTAATTAACTGCAAACGTCAGAATTAAACTCTGTGTCTTTGTAGTTTCCATACTTACGTATTAAGCACTTTTACCTGTGTGTTCAGATCTTTTAGCTCGTCTTGAAGGTCTTCGTGGAGCAGAGAAGACTGTACAGGAGGTTGGCCCGACCATGATGGATTGGGTCAGTATAAATTCCAACATGTATAGAAATGAATTACAAATGATTTGTTTTTAAAAAGCAGGTGCCCTTTACTCCTTCTTTATAGTTTCCCTGTTTAGGTGCATATATCACATATTGCTGTAATCAAGTTGGGGCAAAAGCGCTGCTGGACCAGAAGAAGCAGGACCGTCGGGTCGAGCACTTCCTGCGACTGTGCCAGGAGTCGTCCTTCAGCAGGAAGCTGGACCTGTGGAACTTTCTGGACTTGCCTCGCAGCAGGCTGGTGAAATATCCTCTGCTGCTGAAGGAAATTCAGAAGAGCACTCCAGCTGACCATCCAGATGAAGAAGCTTTGCCTCAGGCTGTGAGTTTAGATGTTTCTACAGACTGACTAGCATTGTTGGGTTTGAAGACTTTCATATACGTTCTTGCTCAGTACAGACATTCCCCTAACAGCCTGTTAGAATGTTTTAAGAAGTACTTTTTGTTTAAAAGCTGCAATCCATAACTTATTTTGGTTAAAAATAAACAAAAATCAATTACCGAGCACGTACATGACAAATTAGTGTCAGATCGGCACAATATCCTAACCTTACCTTGATTTGCAATGGTATGTTTATAATAATTATTTAACATTTGTCTGTTTGTAAACAGAAAGAACACGATCAACCTACAATATTGCATGTCTGGGTACTGTAGATATAGTGTTTGTAGCTCGTTTTTACAGCAGTTTAGAATTTAAACTTCATCCAGTGTACCTGTAGCTCAACTAATAGAGCATTGCATTAGCAGCGAAAAAGGTTGTGGGTTCAATTCCCCATACTGATCAAATATATAACTGAAATGCACTGTAAGTCACTTTGGATAAAAGCATCTGCCAAATGCATAAATGTAATGTGAAATTATATACCCTTTTATATGCTGTTACATCAGATGGATCTAATCCAGAAGATTATAACAGAGGTAAATCTCAAAACTGGCGAGGCAGAGTGTCAGTTTTACAGGCGGGGACTGTGCTACTCAGAAGACAGCCAGAGGGTTCCACAAATTCAGGCCTCTCGCTTTCTGTACTGCCATGGTGAACTGAAGAGCACTAAAGGACATGTAATTATATTTCTTATACATGTTTGTCCAGATTATTCCATAGAATAAAGCTTTCCTGTAGCTCAGTGGTTAAAGTATGGCCAAGGTCATAGGTTCGATCCCAGGACACACGTATTTAGAAACAATGTATAGTATAATGCTATGTAAGTCGCTTTGGATAAAAGTATCTGCCAAATGCATAAATGTAAATGTAGTTGTATGTAGTTCAACTGTATCTCATCTGTACCTCTTCTTGTAGAGCATAAAATGTATAGCTTGAATGCACTATTGTGACTTTGGCTGGAAGTGTCTAGCAAATGCATTTTTGTAAATTAATTTTTTCTTTTTAGTCTCTGTCTGATTCACATTTCACTCTGTTTCATTTCTAGAAACTGCATGTGTTTCTCTTTGAGCTGGTATTGGTTTTGACCCGACCTGTGGCACAAGACAGGGAAGGACCGGTCCAGTTCCAGGTGTACCGTCAGCCCCTCCCGGCTGCTCATCTCCATCTGGAGGACCTACCTGATGGAGAGCCAAGCAGTTCTGGATCCTTTCGTGGAGCCTTTACTGGGAATGATAAAGGTAACAGTATTGCTTTTTATACTTAACAATAACGCAAACCCATTCCTGCGTGCTCTGTCAGGTTAACAAGCCTATTCTCTCTGCAACAATGTGAGGCATTTAGGATGGCAATTGCATTACTTAAGGGATGACATTATATAAACCAATATATCAATATATTGTTGAATAGTACATACTGTACTATAGTACATAAATTATTTACATACTGAATATATAGATTCAAAATAAAAAAGAATAAATAGATGACAAATAATCAAAAGAGGCATAATCTGTTGATTCTTAAACTCCAATTAACAGACTCAAAAGCTAAAGAATAAAAATAGGCCTTTAACCTAGTTTTAAAATTAGCCAACAGGAAGGGGATGCCTCTGTGCGGTAGGCAGTATTAAAGCTGAGCTCTTAGTTGACATGCAGGCTGGCTATCATTTTCAAGTCTTTTGCTGGTATGATGCACCATTTGAAGGACGTACATTGCTGTACATATGTAGAACTTTTTCTCACCCTTTAAAATTATGATTTACATGTGGTTAGGAGTAAACCTTTACATTTTTGGTATTTACCTAATATTTTAACATTTAAATAGCATAAAGTGAACCTTCAAGCCAATTACCTTAGTTTCTGTCATGTAGACAGCAAACAAAAACATATTCTGACATCAGCAAAATGTTTAATTTACTCCCATCGCATATACATAAATTTAAAAAATTAACTTTGCCTTTAAAAAGACTGTTGCTTTTTTTTGCCTTTTTTTGTGTGCCTTTTTTGGTCCAGAAAATTAAAGCAAGCATTTTAAGCATTGTTTTGTGGCACAGAGGTTCAATTGTTACATTTCCTCTTTAGATGACATTTAGTGGCCATTTTATAGTCGCAGTTTCATCTTACACCAATTTCTCTCCATCTCTCCTCCACACCTTCTGATCTTCTCAGTGAAGAACTGCTTCCGCGTGAGCACCACAGGTCGCTCCAAGTCTCAGTCCCACAGCCTGCAGGCCAACGACTCCTTCAACAAGCAGCAGTGGATTTCCTGCCTACGCCAGGCAATGGTCCAATCACGAGACAGACAGGCTCAAACCAGCCAATACAAACCCTCTGACCATCTGAGTCCGGACCCTGCACTCTACAACAACATAGCTGAACTGAACATAAACTCTGACGTGGAGATGCAAGACATATAGGCGGAGGCTGAAAATGGTTCTATATGAGTCATTTACGTGATGATACAGATCTGAGCTCACCCAGTGGCTGTCCCACACCCTGTTTAGAGAATGTGTAGCAATATATATTTAGATGTCTTCATATGTGGATATTTCCTGGTGTCGGCTGTCTCACAGAGAAAACGCTCTGTATTGGATTTATTCTAATACAGCTTTACTGGTTTATTTTATATTGACAATGTTGTGTGATATGGTGTATTGGACATGAAGACGAGATCGTTGTTTCTCATTTATTTAACTTCCGCCTCATTCTTCTCCATCTGATCTGGTTAATAAACGGTGTTTGTTCAGTTTGAATAGCAATCAGTGTTAAATGTGTCTATGCTTTTCATCATTGCACTTTGGTAGCCAATGTAGCTTAAATACTTTTATTTGTAATTTCCTTTAACTTAAAGGTGGTCGGATGCGTTTTTAAAAGGTATTTGTACCTTTTTCCGTACAATGTATAATGGTTACCATTTTTTTAATAAACTGACAACTTCCAGAATGTCTATTTAATTTTCTAGCACAACAATATTGAGATTATTTAATTGTATAAAACTAGTAATGGACAGAGATTAAGGCCAAATAATCAACACAGATATTTATACTGGCTTACTTACAATTATTTATGACATTTGTCCCAATAGCAGTTTTATATTGTAACAGTAAGGAGCTACATAAAGTCTGCTATGCTAAAGCTGTTCTTAAAGGCAAAGGCGTGGCTATCAATAAAAGGTATGAAGGGAGAGATTTGGGGACATTTGACCCTAATATCAAAATAAGACTGTAATAAATATGACTGTATTAAATGTTATGTTTAGAGGTTTATGCCATATAGCTAAATGTTTCTTCTGAAATCGGATAGATTGTAAAACAATAGGGTAAAATATTATTCTCATACTTTACCATAGATTGTATATTAAAGAACATAATTATGCAATAATGCAATGTAATAATAATGCCATTAAAACAATATTTTAAGTATCAGCACTTGTGAGACTACATATTGGTTTATTGTGCAAACAGCACCATCTGCTGGGCTAATGGGATCGCTGAAACCCTCGACCCCTTGCTAGACCCCTTAAAGAGTTGAGTCTTACCATCATCTTCTCTCCCCTCTGTGGCCAAAATGGTTTAACCCGTTGCGAAGGTGATCGGTTCAAACTACTTGCAGGCAGCAGCAACACTAGGCAGGCCTTGAAACATACTAACACCTGGGTGTATCTTTAGTATTTGGAAAGTAGTATTTAATAACTGTTTAATATTAATTTTGAAGGATAACGACAATCAATAAAATCGCATCGTTTTCTTTACATCAGTCGTCTGTAGGATAAAAAGCGAGACGTGTGCGTAGAGATACATTAGACAACCCGAGCAGCAGTTTTGTCAGACAATGCTCCACACCAAACAATTAGACTAGACGCACTGTGGACAAGGTGATATTGTGTTTTCAAGAAGGTATCCGATAACCCTGGCCCCGTATAAACTATTCAGGTTGTCAGAACATGGAAGAGAAAGGTCATTGTGTTGTTTCCTCATAAGGGAAATGAGTTTGAGGAGATCGCGGTCCACCTGCGCAGGGACGATTTGTGAGCGCCACCTGTGTTTGCTTCAGTGCACCGAGAGCAGCCGCGGAGGCCCGGCAAACTTTCCTCACGCAGCAGGCCAGCGGGATGCAAGAGGCGCACCAACATATGGCAGATGTAGCAGCTGCCCTGGAGAATAGCTAATGATGGACTCTCGTCAGCGGTGTAACGTAACTACAGTGTTTCTTAACCAAAACAAACTCAAGCCTTCGATGTGCTGTATGATCGTTCAGGTGAAAAACAACGACGTGGAAAGTATTAACTTGCTTTTGATTGATCTTTTGCGATGTCATCCACACTGGGCTGGATTTTATAAATAACAGCTTAAAACTTAACTGTTTGATAAAGATAATCGTGGAAATCTCATTTGATACATCAGTCTGTAGGATTTTAAAGGGCTAGTAAATAAGGGAACACAGGGCTGTTTTTCACAAAGCTTGTAGGTTTGTAAAGACGTTTACATCATAGCCTCAGTGACTATTTAATCTCACTGTAGGACTGATAAAGCCTTTTACTAAAGATCCAGGCTGGAATTTAAATAATTACAGCCACAAAGAGCAGTCCGTTAACTGCCATTATAGTGCGCTTATCGGGGAGCACTTGCTGTGTCACATTTGTCCATGTGTATGTGGAGTGTTTGTGCTGTTAGCTGGAAGTATGTGTAAACTGTTGTGTGTACTGTGCTGCTCCTCCAGCTGACCTGTGTGAAGTCAGATGAGTAAACTGCACTCGACACTGGAGGAGGATAGACAGCCGGCCGGCCAGCATCTGCTCGCCCTGAAGGCACAGTGAAGATCAGGCCTGGATTAAGGTCAGCTCTGCTTTCCAGCATCTATACAAACACATTTCACCTACACATGCATAAGTTTCCTACAGTGATTGGAAAACACTTGTCGCAGGCCCAAGACATCGTCCTGAAGCAGAGGCAGGAGAACAAACATCTAAAGCGGGACCTGCAGAAGACCCAGCACCTTTTCACCTCTACTGAACGAGATTTCGAGAGAGAATCTGAATCTTACGAGACAATGCGCTTCTGGAGCAGGAGGAGCTCAAGGTACATACCGAGTCTGTTGGTCTTGCATGTTTACAGGAAAAAGGTTAGAAAGCCTAATAATAGATTCAGATGCAACAAAATGTTCACATACGGCTAACGTGAAAACACTAATTTAGAAACAAGCATGTATCTTCTTTATTAGCTTTATTTTCATGGTGTATTTTTTGTTGTTGTTGAGGTCTGGTGATTCAAATCATTTTAAAATCATTTTAAATCATTTGCAATTTCTTACGTTTAAATTACCACCAAAATCTTGTCTTGCTAGGATCCACACTAGCATCTGAGGGAAAACTCTACAGGATTGTGTTTGTCAATATTGTGTCCAGATTAATCATCTGACTATACAACATCATTAAAAACACATTAGAGGTATAACAGTCTGAATTTAATAAACAAGATAGAGATACAAAGTGTTTTGACATTGATATTTTCTTGTTTTATCTATCAGTCTTGTCTGTGCATATTAAACAAAATCTTTATATGGTACAACAATGCAAGACAAAGGAAAATGGAAATAATTTCATATGTAATACATGTTAACGGTTAATAAAAATTAACGTTTACTGTGTTCCATGCGCACAAAGGCTTAAGAAAAACCCAATACTGAAAAACATTGACGTGGAGGAAGAGAGGAAACTTAGACTGAAAATCAAATTAAGGCGTACAGGTAAACGTGACGAGGACGTCTAGAAAAACAATGATCAGTACTTACAGAAAAACAAATATTAAGCAGTTAAAATAGATACAAACAGATACAAAAATGAACAATATACAGTATCTAAACCTTTTGCGAGTTTCACTATTGAATACAAGTTATATTTTGTAGTAAATGTACATATTACTGATTGGGGAATATTTGAGGCAGAACAAGCCAGTATTATTCTGTTATGTTATAATCTATTTCTGGCAATGAGCTGAGGTTTGTAGTCCTTATAAAAGCACCATGAAAAGATTCTCATGACATTGCTGTTACCTAAAACTGATATTGGTCACAAATTCTTTAAAAAAAACAAACAGTTTGACTACGTAAAACGTTACGGTGTAATAAATCACCAGTATATGTAGTATTGATAATATATAGGGAATTTTGAGAGCATTAGAAAGCAACAACTTGGTCCCTTGCAAACTGACAAAACTAAAAAGGTTTCAGGCAGTTTTCTAAATACAAATGAATGAAACACAATAAGCTTAACAAATGACTGGTATGCATGAACAAATGTAAATGAATGTTCTAGAGCTGCAGCGTTGTGGCCTGTTACTGTCACATGACAAATCACTTACAGTAAGTACAGTATGATCATGTATGAATATGATCAAATTTGGCAAGAATAATTTAACTATGTGTGCTTTCATTTACTGGAACCTAAACATAGTGTCCATTACATTTACATTTAGAAGACCCTTTTATCCAAAGCCACTTACTGTTCGTTACTTATAAAAACAGGCATTTAATGTAAGGATTTGAGCTCCGTTTGATTCTTTATTTTAAAGACCATCACCAATGATTTCGGTGTAATAAATTTCAAAGGTTTTTAATGCAACAATGAAACAACTCTTTAACCACAAATTAGGCCATCGTGCTATTGGATTATGGTCTATTAAATTAGGTCATATTCCAAAAATTAATTATCCTGTTTTAAAGTGCTTCTGCACTGCTTATGATAGTGAAGTATTAGAGGTAATTAACTCATTCATGTTTACAGGTAAAATGTTACATGTGATTTAGTTAATAACATGGTTTTCCATGTCACTCTTCTACTATTACATAATGATAAACCCCCATATAATGGGCAATATCATAATGCAATGTTGCCATTTAATTTAGAAAAAATGACACAAGGACACTTTCTTCAAAAACTTTGATTGGATGGGGAGGTTCCCATAGCAATGCACTACACAGCCTGGACACATAAAAGTACAACATCTATGATGCAGAAACGCAGATCATTTTTAGAGAGTGCCATGTCTTATTGGCGCTCTTGTCTAAGCAGAACAATCCCAGAATTCCTCAAATTAAGTCAGCTTTGCCAGTATAAAAATCAAGGGGCAATACCCAGGCTATTAATATCCTAGCCACAGGTTTCTCCTAAAATTGACCTCACCACAATCATTTAACAGCATACAAAACTCCAACATTCACTTTTATTATTCAGCCATGACCTAATATCCCTTATAATAGGATAAAACAAGCTTATAGGGAAAGTCTCACATCCACGGTGAAATAAAATACAATATCCTGTTCAATAAAATGACCCAGTGAAGTGGAAACAGAAACCAATAAACAGCTGTCTTGCTTTCCAAAATGAAGTCTGAGCTCTTATAGCTGCCTAAAGTTTCTCCCGTTCTAAAAAATGCTCCCAATTCCACTGTGAGCCAAAACCACAAGGTTGGAAAAGTGCTGAAAGAGTATCTTTGGAAGTCTCCCTTACACACCTTAGAAACAAAATGTTAAAGTGATCACTGGGAACACTGGAAAGTTTCGTTTTTTCGGAACAGTCAATTTATTCCTTAGACTGGCATCTGTAGTTGCCATGAACACTAAACGGCTAGAAGGGCGAGGACAACGCCCACTTTTGGGTTTTAGGGTGCTGTGCACCACCTTCACATGACCTTCATTTTTTCTCGACGGAAGACCGGCGCAGTGATGGAAATACCTTTTAATGGAAGAACAAGGAAGTGCGGAGAGGCTTATATAAGTGAGATGCGTATGGGAATGCTGGGAGATTCTGTTCTCTGTGGGGAATGATGACTGACTAGATGCTCCACGACTGTGTGTTTGGACATGTGCTTCATAAGGTAGGTCTCCTAAAAAACAAGATGGTGTTATAATAACACAACATGGTAAAACCAAGAGAAGAGTCTGACGTGTAGAAATGGCACAAGTACTCACTGAGGTGTAGGCGCGGCCACACATGCTGCAGCAGTAAGATTTAGCGTTTTTGACGGCATGTGCCGACAGGTGGATCTGTAAGGAGGCGGAGTCTGTGTAGGCCCGGTAGCAGTTCGGACATTTGTATGGCTTGTCTTTGTTATGTTGTCTCTGGTGAGACTGAGCAGAGAAAAGAATGAGAAGGGAAGCTTAGTGACTCAGTTATGACTCAAAACATTTAAGGTGAGATACAGTGAACACAAAACCAAATTCAAACATAGAAATAAACCAGGTTTTAGGATGTTTTCCTAATTCAGTTCACCTGCAGGTTCGAAAGTTGCGTGAATGCTTTTTCACATCCAGGTTGGGCACATTTATATGGTCTGTCGCCAGTATGAATCCTTAAAAACAAATATACATAAATATTAACCCTAGCGCTGTAGTTTTCTGGACATGCACTGGTGAACTGTAGAGACCTGTTTACCTGGTGTGCTGTTGGAGGTGTGATAACTGACGGAAAGAGTTCTCACAATAGGAGCAGTGGTAAGGCTTAATGCCTAAGTGAATACGTAAGTGCTGTGCAAGGTACGAGGCGTTGGCGAAGGATTTGGAACAGTGAGGGCACTTGTGGGGTTTGGCCTCCGTGTGGGACTTGGAATGAATCTGCATCTCTGACTTGTTGAAGAAAGTGAGCGGGCAAACTTTACACCTGTATGAAATGCAAAAATGACCCTCTTTTCACATTCTGCTGCTCGGCTCAAGGTGCACAAAGTAAAATATCAGTTATAGTTATTGCAGTTATAATATATCGCACTGAGGACGTAATACAGGATGTCTATGATAAGAGTTATGAAAAGCGCCGGGTTCAAACCTGTACGTTCTTCCCTCTTTCGCAATGGTAACTGCCTGGTCGGGGCCCGATGCTAGAAGCGGGTAGGGCAAGACCAAGAGGGGGCCTGTGTGGTTCTCTGCCTTAATCTTCTTGCGGCCCCGTGGAGCTTTAGACTGTGGTCCCAGCATTCCCACCAGGCCTCCACTTTTAACATGTTCCATGCCAGGACCGCTGGCCAGACTGGAAACGGTGTTCAGGGAGGGTGCTCCACCCAGGCGGTTCTGACTGCTGGATGTAGGGGTGGTGGGTGTTATGGCCTCAGAGGTGTTGTGGCTCTCTGTGCGAGATGACAACACAAGACCTGTTTCAGATTAGCAAAAGAATAATTCGGTTATCCCAGTTTATCTATTACACATAAAACTAAAATTCACATTTGTGTGTATATGTGTTCGTCTCCCACCTGAACGATGGTTTACACGGGTGGCTTGTTCCACTGCTTGTCGCATATGCCAGTCTTCCCACAATCCCTTTGCCTTCACTGTCGACTTGTCATCAACATTCAGCTCTAAATTTATGCAAAGCAGTGATGTCACTGCAGGAAATGCATACACTACTACACAGCCATACAAGTTTATGAGAACACCCTGCAGGTCTGTCAATACCTAAAATGGTGCTGGATGCTGGGCGAGCGTGCAGGGCGATGTCAGGCTGAGAGGAGTTGTGGGCCTGGAGACCCGGCAACTGCTGCAGCTTAGGGATAGACATCACATGCTGGCCCCCGTCTGAAGGCGATGAGGTCACCAGCAGAGTCTGTTGAGAAGGAACCGTGGTGGGCGGCAAATGTGGAGGTCTTATCTTTTCTGCCATCAGCTGCTCCTTGATCTTGTCGATTAGAACCAGGTTATCTAGCTGTAAAAGCCATTTGTTTCATTTGAAAGGGGACGTGAACTTTATGTGGTCAGAGACATATGAAGCAGAACGGGGAAAATCAGAGCAGGTATTTTTGAGGGTACTTTGGTAGACCACAAATCTGCAAGCATACCTATCACCATCCTGTTAAGCAAAACCTTTTTTGTTTTTACAAGAAACACAAACTGTATCTATGTCACCGGTACAATATTATACCCCTACTAAAGAACAGTAGTGCAGGTCAGGTAACGCTTTAAAAACAGAATTCTCACCTGACCAGGCATAGAAGGAGGAGGTGGCCAGAAATATGGATTATTGAATCGAGGCTCTGCCATCCTTCTAAAAAACCAGAGCAAGGGTCAATATATCACAAGCAACTCTACATAATAACACATATACTCTGATATACTTCAAGTTGCAAAAAAATGCATCAGCTTTTTATGGAACATTGTTCTGAATGCTAAATTTAATAAATGTCTTGCTATCGATGTAAATAAATCAAGTTTATTTTTACCTATAGAACGTGTTACTTAAAAGAAACCATATTCATCAGTGAAGCTTGTAATTCAATATCCATAATGTACGTTATTCAAATATAAACCTCAAATCTTACATTAAATATTTATTTCCATATTGAAATTCATTATTTACAATACAATATAGTTATTTAAAATGTGGTAACCTGATTATCCAGTCTAATGGAGCTAAAATAAGTTTTACTTGACATGAATAAACCAGTTTACTGTCATGACTAGTTTTTTTTATGTCCCCTAACAAACATGTTTTTGACAGTACAGAATAAATCGTGAGGGTAAACAAGAAATAATTTGGGATTTTCTTTTAACACTGTGGAAAGCTTTTAGAATGTTTGTCATTTTCGTCACTTTTTTGATGCCTTTTACTAAAGTAACAATTACTGCAGTTACTGTGTTTTATAGTTTTATGAAATGCAAGCACAGAAACAAGTAAATTAATCATTTCAGCACATTAACTAACTCAGACATGTCTTTAACAATAAGTTGTGTCGGTTAAACCACACGCAAGATCTACATTAGAAAAGCGCTGACGCGCCTTCGGAGGAAAACAACAGTTACAAAACTTTTCGGTAACACTTTACAACAATCCCAGCTAAGAGATAAAGTTCTCAGACAATTGGCCAATATTCTCTGAAAGTTCTCTCAGAACCATTAAAAAAGGTTCCTGCAGTGACGTTAGAACGTTTATTAACGTTATAATATTTTTTTATACCAAATGTATTCGTAAACGTTTAACTAGTACTAGTATGTATTAGTGAATGATGAGCATAAACAATGTTGTATAAGTACTGTTCGCTACTATCTTATGTTAACTAACGTTAACAAATGGAACCTAAAAGTGTTACCATAGTTACTAATTTCCCTCTCCTGCAGCCGCACAATGTTATCCCTCCATCTACTGATCGGAGGAACACCAATGCCCATTCCTGCAGTTTTACCAAAAACACTTCAGACAAAAGAAAAAAATGGCAGCCCGTTATATTTTCATAAGGAAGGGCGCCATATTTTGCAGAACCCCAAAATTCACAATCGGTCCGATTTTTAGGAGAGAGTAACAGATCGGTGAACTGGATGTTTGTGGTCGTGCGTGCGTGTTTGTTTATCAAGAATAGCACCTTTGAATTGCCCGGCCCCCCTTGAAAAAAAAACACTTCCTACGATCGTGCAAAATGTCTTACAACTGGCGATCGTCTGTGACCATCTACCATCCCGATTGCTTTCTAACAGCGCTCAAGCACATGCAGACATAAATCTTCAGCAGATGCATGCACAGTGCGTTTACAGCAGGCAATGTAAAAGGTTATAGTTCGCTTTTTGCAACCTGTGGTAGATGAAAGACGATAAATCGCCGCCCGTCAAGCAGTTACTCGCTGTGCAATGTGGAAATGTACATGATGACTCACTGTAAACAAAACGGAAAAAGTCGACATGAGGACACGAACCTTTTTACCGATTGCGGTGATTTCTCTTCGCGGGAGATGCTTTATTAGAGCAGAGAAGAGGCTGGATGTTCTTTCTAGGCGCCTCTAGAAAGCACAGCTTCCGGGTCAACCTGTTCACTTCTGGGTACTGTACGCCAAAATCTCTCATTTTAGCAGCGAGATCTGAGGTTTGCGTTTTGTAGCTCTTGTTTCGAGCAGACACGGGGTGCATTGTATTTAATTTGCCTGACTGGACGTGTATATGCAGCACATTTCTGTTGCGTCTGCAATTTGCTTTGATTCTTTTGTCAGAAATACAGGCAGGCATCTGGGAGTACAAGTGAAATTTAAACTTGTGGAAAAAGTTGCCATGGTATTTTACCATTACAATTACTACAGTACTTGTACTAATTTAAGGTCAGACCTAATTCATATGTGATTTTCCTTCAAACAGTATAAGAGTTTAGAATTATTTATTAATGTTTGGTTTACAGTGGTCTAAGTTAAGTTACCCCAGGCTTCTTATGCTAACTATTCCTGTACTAAACACGGTGACCATTATGAGCTTTAACCTTAATAATAGGCTCCACACAAAAGCAGAGACCACACTTATAAGAGCTAGCTTGACCAAAATGACCACGGATGATTTAAGTGCCCATCAGTCGTCTGGTATTTTGGCAGAATATGTACTTCTGGTTAAAATTGGGCACCAGAACACAGACTACAATATCATGAAATATACCATACAGTACCATTCCACTGGATGTCACTGTTTCAATAGGTGTGGTGTTGAAAATGTTTTTTAAAGTGTTTAGTAATTGTTGTTTTACTGTTGTTACAGAATGTGTCTTTGATACAAATGTAATACAGTGAAATACAGTAAGAATGATCATTTTATTAACATTATATGACAAACCCAGCCATACCATGTCGAGGTTATTGGTCCGTTTGAAGTGTTTCCTGTTTCTCACATTTCCTACTAAAATTTGGTTTGGTTACCTAACTTCCTGTCTAAACAGATGCTGTGTGAGAGTGAGAGAAGGTGTTTGCCACAGATTCTGACATGTGGCAAAGCTGGAACAGTTTTTATGTCTGTACCAGGATATAAGTCTACATAAACAAATGCTGTTATTTTTTATTATTAAAAATGACTCCTGACCTAAAACTAAACCCATGTTTGACCATGAATGCGTCTACACTGTGTTTTTATTTGGTAAGTACTCTACTAGTTTTTATCAGCATTGTTGATGTTACCATTGCTGAAACATAATAATATAATAATTCCTATTTTTATATTTACTAATTTTATATCTCTTGACAAAATGGTAATATACTCAGTTTCAACTGTTATTACGATTTTGTCTGATGAAAAAACACCAAAAATTTGGTTAACATTTGGTTAGTAACCATTCAGTTTTCTGTTATGATGAACAACCATTTACCTCACTGTCATGTTATAATGAACAACTGTTTATCTCATTGTCCATGTTATAATGAACCCTTACTGTTACAGAACAAAAGTTTTGTGTAATTAAACTCTATGCCCTGTTATGGCTATAGTAAGTTATGGCTATGGTTAGTTAGTTATATGGTTATTAGATCCTTATTAATATTTATCTATTATCTATATTCATTTATCTATGACATATCATAAGTGAAATAAGTTAATGTACAAAAAGACCATAGCTAAACTGCACACGCTTTAAATACATTTACATTTAAATATATTTAAATAAGTTTATTTAACAAAGTTCGGGAGGAGCGCAGTCATGTAATCCAACCAATCACTATGCAGGGGTGCATAAATATAGCCATCCCTTACCTCTGTCCTGTGACGGTTTTGCAGCATCCCTCCGTCACAGTCAAAAATAGGGCGTACTCTGGGTTCGGCTAAATTCCAAGCTCAGAGCCCTCCTCCCGGCCAAATATGCATTTATCATTATTTCTGATAACATGTTAGTGCGAACACGTGAAATCGACTCAAAATCTATTGATTTAAAGTATCTTTGGACATATTCATATGCGTTATGCAATGACCATGATTTCATTCTTTGAATATTATAATGAAACGCATAAATGAGTTTGTATCCATATGTTACAATATTGGACTGTAAGCACAAGCTATGTTGCATGTAGTTTTGTCAGCATTGTATCCACTGTTAATGAATGTTTTTGTAATATTTAGTTAATGTTTTCATGTGAAATCATCTTCTGGTAGAGTTCAGCTGTAATTGAATTAATGTGTTTACATCAAACACACTGAACCATAAAGACTTGAAAACTAATTGAGACACATTTATGGTTTATTGTATCCAATGACCAAGAGGGCATAACAATTATTAGAAATTATGTTGTCTTGGTTTACCTGCTTCTCATATTTCAGTAAAGTTGTCTGAGCAGGACTGCGATCTGATTTCACAAATCAACTTCAAAATTCAAGTCAAAAACTGAAGCGCTTGTCACACAAATGAGACCCTGAACAAAAATTTGACTTTAAACTCTCAAATTAAACTTACAGTATCACAAGATACTTAGAGGTTTTTTATGTTAAAGTCATAAAGTAAAAAGCGTACATTTAATGGAATTTGATTATTAATTTTTGAACATTAGATATATTAGTATGAAAAAATATGCCCTTGTCAGGTTCTAGAAACACAAAGTTTTATTTGTTTAATTTAAGCTCATCGTGTTTTATGCTGCAGATATTCATACTATCTGTAGCTTCCCGATGTCAAAGTAAACGCAGCCTCCAGCCCAACTCGCATGGAGAGTGTCCAGCAGGTAAACAAATAACACAATAATACAACCACAGTAAGATACATAAAAGATGGATCGCCACCTCCTTGGCATAGGTATCATACGTCAATGATGAACATAAATTGTCATTTTCATACAAAAAAGCAAAGACATATTTTACCTGTTTTTTAACGTTTCTTACAGGATTTTACAAAAACAAAAGTATCTGTATGGAGTGTAAGAATGGTTCCACTTACATGGATGAAATGAATTCCAGGCAAGCTTGTATTCATTGTAACAATCCATGTGACAGTATTGGTAAGTTAAATACAACACAGTGAATGCCTAATGAATTGTATGTATTTGTATTTTACCAAATTATATAAATACAAGGTAATTGCATGTCAAAAATGAAAAGATATGTGCAATATATATGTGTGTGTGTGTGTGTGTGTGTGTATATAGTGTATATGTAAGATGACTAAAGAAATGACCTGTTTTTATAGCTCATGAAGTAGAATTTAAACCCTGCACAACAACACACAACAGAGAGTGTACCTGCGTACCTGGGTATTACAAAAATGAGTACATATGTGAACCCTGTGAGATGTGCCAAAACTGTACACAATGTAAGTATCATTAAACATGTAACTATACATTAAACATGTGTTATACTTCAAATGCCTCGGGGTACACATGAGGCTTTATTTTGCAAATGTAAATTTTTCTTATAATATTCTGCGCAGAACCTCGTGCGATCATGAAACTGTGACTAAATACAGGATTTTCCTTTCATTCGTCACTCAGGTTTAAACTGTGGAGAGAAATGCAATCAACAAAACAGATTTACAACCACGGCGGCAGTGACATGCGGAAATGGCTTTTTTCTGGATGGTGGACGATGCCAAAAATGTGTGAAGTATGTGCTTCAAAATGAAGCCTCTTTATTTTTGTTCATTATAATATTCTGCGCACAGGTTTACTGTAAAATGTTGTTTGTGGAGAAAAAAGCTCTTTGAAAGTTTTGATTTGATTATATCTTTTACCGTGAAGGTTAATGGGTTGTGTTTTTTAAGTTAACAGCAGCTTAACAGCTATTAACAGCTAAAAATCGATTAACAGCTTTTTATGTAGTTATGTTTTACAGGCATTTTCCATTAAAAATTAAATGTTTTTTTATTTTAACAACCATGTGTATTGCAGATATTTCTGCAATAAAAAAAATTTAATGTTTCAACAACAACAATCATTCTAGCGACTACAGTGTAATGCGCTAAAGCTTCATTTTAAAACTTCTAACTAAAAGTTTTCTGTGGCTTCATGTTTTAGATTTACCTGCAACAGCGAGGCCTGCAAATCATTTTGTATCACGCTTTCAAAAGGTACCACAATTGTAACATCCTTAATGAATTAGTAGAAAGGTTTTTTAAATACGCTAATCTTTTAAGTAAGCCATACCATCTGCTTGGGTAGTTTTTTAATATTGTGTTTTTTTAGAGTTGCCATCTCATCCTGACCTCCTGCTGTTGTCTTTGATCACCGTGGTCATATTGGGTGGTCTTCTGTGTCTTCTTCTTCTATGGTTTTGCAGAAGGCATTGTCGGCAAGCAAAAAAACGGCTTGTCGGCGCACCTCCAAACATTCAGATTCAACCAGGTACACGTACACTTCATCTGAATGAAATAAAGCGAAGTTTGTCTTTAAACTGAGGCTTCACTTGTTTAAAAAAGTGTTGGTGCTTTACTTTTTGTTGTTGGTGGAAATTTTGTGTTTTGAGATTCCCTATTTTAAATAACAGGAAATAAGCAATATTGTATGTGCACTCCAAAAAATGCTGGTTTGTTTTAACCCAATAGGGTAAATCCAATAAATCCATTAGATAAAATATGGACAAGCGCAACCATTGGATTAAATTTGAGTTAATGTGACCTAACAGTTGGGTATGTCCATATTATATCTAATCATGGGTTAAAACAACACAGCATTTTTTAAAAGTTTGGTCATATTTGTAAGATGGCATGTACTGAATTTTGTCATTCTTTGTTGTAGCAGATCATCCCAATGACCTGGTGAACGTTCCTTTAACGACGGTTTGTGTTTTATTTGTTTTATAGAATGACAGGAAAAGGTGGATATTTTCAGATCATGTCTTTTTCACTAGGCCTGTATCTGATGACCGGTGTTATTTTGGTAATCATTTGTTTTATCACTTAAAGGTGATAAATGACTCAGCCTGCAATGGAACCCCTATCAAACTCTGCTCAGGGCCCCCAGTGACCAGCTGCCCACACAGTGTCTTTAGTGGAAACTGGCAGATCAACATGACCCCCATGACTGCAAACGGAGACCCAAAATGTAATAAAACAAAACAAGCTAACATAAATGCTTTCCTGTAGCTCAGTGGTTAGAGCATGGTGTTAACAACGCCAAGGTTATGGGTTCGATCCCAGGGATTGCACATACTCAGAAACAATGTATAGTATAATGTAATGTAAGTCGCTTTGGATAAAAGCGTCTGCCAAATGCATAAATGTAAATGTAATAATTAGCTGTAGTTGTATTTTCTAATTATAACTTTTTATATCCTAAATCTTACACTGTGATTGCTTGTTATGGTCTTTTCTTCATAATACATTGTAAAGGCAAGTCTTTCCTGTCAACTCTGAGTCTTATTCATTTGCCAATCACATAGGCGTATGTGAAATCTTGTGCTCAGCCCAGAGCCTAAGTGATTGAAATCAGAATCAAAGAGCTTCTGAGAACTGTCTAATCAGATAGGCTCTTCTAATAGTGCTCATGGTTTCGGTAATGTCCCTGATAGCATGTGTTGAGCCTCATAAAGTCACGTTAAAAGTTGCAGATAAAATAATGCTGATAATTTTCAGAGCACATGAGAAATGAAAAGCAATGTGGGATTTTTGTATAAGCTCTTATGAAATACCCTTGAAATGTTCCCATTGTTTCCCATGACAGGCACCAATAGAACCCAGCTAACATTTTTTGTGTCAAGAATTGTAAAAAAGATTTTTATTTTGAACGTTCTTGGAACGTTTAAAATGTCCAGTTTTCTAGATGTTGTATTTACCTTATTGCTTGGTTCTAAGGCTGTTACTTAAACTTTTTTACATTTATTTTTAAAACTTTAAAACTTAAGAATAACATTTTTTGATATAGATGATATATACCGTTCTACTAACATAGAACTTTTTTGACAACTTTGAGAGAACTTTTCGAGAACATTCTACCCACGTTCTGAGAACATTCCCCATAAGCTGGAAAAACGCCTGGGGGCAGTTTTAACATGTTAAGAAAACTTGTGATAACACACTTTACACAATGGTTAGTTCTGGTTCAATTTGATTGGGTTTCATTTCAAGAGTGGTTATATGGGACTCGAAAGTCACTGGGATGCTTTAATCTTTTGTTATCGCTTTGCCACAGAACAAACACACCAAGACAAAGATATCGATTTCCTCAGAGGTTATATCAAGTGACATTGTGAGGTTGTATCTGAGACACACTCCGTCTCGCTACCTATGTCACTGTCTGTCAAACGTTTCCTGCTTCCTTGTTACTTCTGTACCTTCTCAGGAACAGCCAAACTGTTATTAATTGTCCTAATGTGATGTTTTTTAATTAGTAACAGGTTGCTTGGACAGCAGGCAATCACAGTGTACTACTAACCAGCAAAAACAAGTGTTTCGTAAACTTGTACACTTTAAAAACAAGTTATACCATAAGTCTTTATCTAAAGGCCAAATCTATATGCTTTTCCCCAGTTATACAGATACTGCAGAAGGAGCTGTGGCCAGCGCCCGTGCTCTACACCATCATAAGAGAGATTCCCGTGCAACGCTGGAAGGAGTTTTTACGTCTGCTTTCTGTGTCAGATGACCAGATGGAACGAATTGAACTGGAGGCAGGTCCATCCTATCTGGAAAAGCAGTACATGATGCTCCGTCTGTGGAGCCAGAGTGGTGAAGCAAAGCTGGAGAACATCTACTCAACATTACACTACATGAACCTGTCAGGCTGTGCCCAGGAACTGCAAGAAAAGCTGCAGCAGCTGTCGTTTTCAGCAGTTTGAAAGCCGCCTCATCTTGACTCCATCTTCTCATGTGTGAGGGCTGTATTTAAATTCTGCAATCGTTTGAGTGTACTCAGACCGTCGTACTGCAGACTGTTGTACTATTGACAGGTGACTACCGGTGTAGTTAACAATATACTATAATTAAATCCAATTTAGTGCCATGTTTATGTGATGTTTCATCGGTTCTTGGTATTAACCGATGTCTGTGTTAACTGGCTTTGTTCTCAGTAAGTAATTACAATAATGTGAATATTTTAAAAATAATTAATCAGTTCACAGAGTTTAAGACTTAATAAAATAAAAACATTGTAAAGGATTGTATGTACTGCTACAGTATGGACTCAGGTGCTCAGAAGAAACACAATATGTGTTTCAGGTGCTTATATTTCATGATAAAGGATTTTTTAAGTTAATTCATATCATGGCTCTGAAGTTGTCACCACAGTTTATATTTTATTATGTTTTATATTAAATCTATGATAATCTATGAACGTGTGAAATAAGTATGGCTCAGGTCTTGACAGTGAAGTGATTACAGAAAGTGTGACAGGAAAGTTTGGCACACAAAGTGCACACAAAGAAAAGTACTGACATTACATTTGCTGAATGTCAGAACTATGACCTTTGCTGAAGGAAATTCCCAGGTTCATCTCACTTCTGTGTAAACCACAGTGTACATCAAAAGCATTTTGACTCATTGCGTTTGTTTGTATTTTGTTCTTTTTATATGGCAATTTTTCCTTGCGTGTGTCGAACCATAACATAGTTTAAAGTCATTATGGTTCTAGTCAGGTTCTATGAAACATGTTGATTGATGTTGAACATGTTGAAATGATTTTGTACTTACAAATAAATTACTTGATGTGTAATTTAGGGCATATGTTTCCCAACTAACAATTTTAGTTTGTAAGAATGTTTTCCTAACATTTCCAAGTAACAAAAATGTTAAAATGTTATTTTCAATGTTCTAGGAATGCTCAAAACTTTTGTTGTATTAACCTTAATGCTTGGCTATAAGAATGTTATTCAAACTTTAAATTCTGTAACGTTTTTAAAACTTTCCACTAGCAACTAAAGAATACCGTTTTTGATATGTGATATGTACTGTTCAAAATATTCTACTAACATTACTGCAAGAACGTTTTGGTAACCTGTGGGGGGCTAAACTGGGTTACAGTAAGTTAAGGCAAGACGATCTAGTTTATCGCGTCCATAGCAACCACTGAACACATGTTGCATGACGTGTGTGTTTCTCTGTAGTCAAGGCTTTCGGAATTTGGATGTTACAAAGTAACAAAACAGGTGACTAAATGAAGACAGCGCAGCTCTCTATAAGGTGTTGTCATGTAGACTGCTAAGACACGGGAAGTATCTTATGTGTTATTATAGAAATGTTTTTTATATTAATGATAACAGGCGAGCGTCTGTCGAAAATTCCAGGTGCGTTATTTTATGATTCGTTGTTCCTTTGCTCCAAAAGCGCTATTTTCTTAATTTCCTAATTTTTCTTAATTTCTTACTTTCTATGTAAACGTGTTTTCGTATTTGTTTAGTCTTTATCGTCTTTCACTCATGGAGTCGGAATATTGAGTTTCAGCAAGCCCTTTGTCGACACACTGTTCTTTAACGAAACAGTCGCTTTTTGACGGACGTTTGACATGAACTCACACATCTGCGAACCAAGTTAAAAGTTTTGGGATGCTGTGCGGTACCACTGCCATCTCAGAAAGCGCTGTTTACGAGTCTAAGTCAAGACCAAATGCTTGGACGTCACTCTCTCACAGACCCTGTCGGTGAGTAAAACACTGTGTACCACTGTGGTTTATATTATTACACCAGTCACGAGACTACTTGGTGACGTTCATTTAAGAAATTTAACGTTATTGTATGATTCATTGTTTATTTATGTGTTTATTATTGTTTATTATGTGTTAATTGTATGATATATTATTGTTTAATAATGTTCTTTCACCTGAAGGCCTCTGAGGACCTTTGAGGAGGAAATGTGACTAGCATTACAAAGAACTGGGAGATGAATGGTATCCATCAAAAAGCTGCAGACCTGTGCAGAGAAGGGGACAAAGTTTTGTCCTCTGGGGATCCTGTAAAGGCTGCAGCTCTGTACACACATGCTTTCCAAAACCATGCAGGATCTACCGTGGCACACATGCGTGGCCTCGACGCATGTCGTTTGGAGAAGGTGATCTCAGCGCTGGAGGCCTGGCTTGATGGACTCTCTGATAACTCAATTGAGGGCCTTAGCAAGGGTCTTGTCGCTGTATTTCTGTCTACGTTATGTCCCAATAATGTTTCTGCTTCTGTGTTTAAAATGGAGTGTGTCCTGCAGGGGGCAGGTCAAAGCTCGGATGAGATCTTCACTCGATGCTCCACTCTCCTTGAGGAAAAACAAATGCCCCGACCAGGTGGTCAGACACGGTTAGTTCTGGAGCTAACGAGAGCATTGGCCTGCTTGATGTCAGATCTACGAAATCCCAAAGGTCCTCAGCTCTATCTACAGGCCTTTTATGGAAATAAATCAGAAACCATTAGACTTCTTAAAGAAAGGCAAACACAACACATACCATTGTTAATTAAAGCCTTTTTCCAACAAATGTCTCCAAGATATTCCATTTACGTCCATACTAAAAGCCAGTTGGGAAGTTCTACGCTAGAGAGCGAACACATTGATCCATCTGAGGCGGTTGAGTTTTTGCTCGCCGTTTCACCAGATGATACACGCGTGAGAGAGCTTCAAGCTGCAGTTTTGTTTTCATCAGAGCGGTTTGTGGAAAGTGCAGAAGCTTTGACCTTGGCTCTTCAGCTGGATGAATCACAAACCAACATGAGCACACGTAACAACCATGTCGAGCAGGTAATGCCACCAGATAAAAGGGCTGGTTTGCTGGTGGGCAGAGCAGCCGCCCATTTCTCAGCAGGCGGGCGAGCGAGCGAAGTCTGCAGAGACCTGGGCGATGCTTTTGCAATACACCCAGCGACAGCGAGACAGCAATTCCAAAGTCTTTTCTCTGATAATGGCATAGGGGTGGCTGCTTGCGTTCAACTGCGACAACAGGCGGAGAAAGGCGTGTCTAAGTTCAGGGAGGCGGTTCTTACGAGGCCCGATCTGCGGTCCCAGAAAGGAGTGGAGTTATTGGATCCTGTTATCGCTCAGCTGCGGACTCTGTGCCACTTGGAGTCGGGCGGAGGAGGTAGGGAACTGCGAATACGTTTGGCTGATTGCCTCCTTATGCGTGGGGAACATAGAGAAGCCCTTTCCATAAGCAGCCAGCTGGCTGCCGCAGCCCCTGCCCAGCAGAGCTACCAGAACACAGTTCAGGTTCTCAGAGGGTTTTCCTATCTTTTCACGGAAGACCAGAAAAGCGCTCTGGAGGATTTCCAGGCAGTGATTGAACATAATACACCTCACCCACCCAGCTGTGTGCGGGCACTCTGTGGTAGGGGTATTCTGCGCATGATGGCGGGCTCACACTACCTGACCGCTCTGGATTATATCACAGCCAGCCGACTGCAGCTGCAGGAGACTGCTTTAACTGTAAGGTGCCTGGTGGCATGGAACTACCGTGGCTTGCTGTGCACCGTGTTGCTAGAACAGGGCAGAGATATGCTTGAAGGAACCGGTGAGCAGAAAGCAGACTCAAATCTCAAGGCACAAGAAGAACTTGAGCAGAGTCACACCAACAACAAGCAGAGGTACACGTGCGTCTCTCTGGTCCTCAAGGTCTCGCTATCTCTGTTGTTTTTTATCTCTTATTCGGTTTCCTGTGCTTGCTTCAGGAGTGCAGCTGGTGTGCACGCTCTTGCGCTTCTGCTAACGGAGTTGCAACCTGGTGCAGATGGACCTCAGATTCTCATAGCAGATGCTCTGTACCAGCTGGGTCGTGTTGAGGAGGCCTACCGCCTTCTTCTCAACATTGAGCGCACAGCTCCACGGCCGCCCATTCTCGCTCGCCTTGCAATACTGCAGCTACATCGAGGCTTCCTTTATGATGCCTATCAGGTTCCTGATTGTATTTTTTTTTTTAATTGTATTTAAGCTAATAAAATGTTTGTATGATAATATATTAATTGGCCCTCTGTTATATCTCCATTGTCTTACAGCTCCTGAAGAAACTGATTATTTCTGGAGAAACTAGCTGTCTGCATCCTCTTCTCTCTGTAACATCTTCACAAGACCGAGCTCTTCTAGAAAATCACTGTCACACTGCGTCAAAACGTATATTGTGCGGCCAGCAATCAGAAACCGCCATAAGGGAAGCTGTGGCCTATTTGTCCATTGCTATTATGGCTTCAGGTAAAAAGATTGTGTTATTTTCCAATGCATACAGTCATATGAATTTAGATCACAGGAAAAAATGATAGTAATGTAGTTATATTTGTAACATTGTTCAGTTGTTTAATGGGGTAAGTCACCCAAAAATTTATAAATTGCATCATTTACTCAGCATCACGTCATTCCAAACCTGTATGACTTTGTTGTATCTGATTAACACAGAAGAAGATATATTGAAGTACATTGGTAACACAACAACAGTGGCACCCGTTGACTTCCATTGTATGGACACTAAACCACTGAGATATTTCCCAAACTGTTTTCTTTTTGTGTTCTACAGAAAAAGTCATACAGGTTTGGAATGACATGAGATTGAGGAAATGATGGTAAAACGTTTATTTTTGGGTGTTCCTTTAACAAAGTATGACAGTATACAGAAAAGTGTAGCTGCTTACAGGAATTCACACCATTGATTGTATCTAATGACGCAGTTTCTTCTTTTTCTACAGAAAAAGATAATTTCTTCTTCAGCTCTGAAGCTGCTATTTGACCTGTATGTTCTGTTTCAGAAATTAACTTCTCTTCTAAATACAATATTTGCCCCTTTGCGTTGATTTGCGGTGTATTTTAAAAAGAGTATATTTTTTTCTCGCAACGTCACCAGCTTACGTCCCTTTCAATTTATCAAATTAAATAGAAATAAATGAAGTGAACTCGTATCAATATCATGTTCATCTGACAACTGTCGGTTACCACAGCATCAGCAGAGAGACTAAACTCATCTCTAGATAGACCTAAAATAGAATTGAATAAAATATTTCAAATGTGAGACTGCAGAAACGTATCTGGGGAAACGATGCTTAATTTCTGACAGCGGTGCACAGCATGTGAGTTTCATGATGAGTTAACAGAAATAATACAGGATAGAAAATAATATAGGTAACTTAGAATGGTGCTGTTTTTTAAGCTCTATGTATTTTTAATTAACTGTTTATTCCTTAGGTGGTGGAGCAGTAGATTCACTGCTGGAGAGAGCAAGATGTTATGCTTCATTGGGCCAGTGGAAGACTGCCATCTTTGACTTTACTGCTATTCTTAAGCAGCAGCCAGATCATGTGCAGGCTTTGTGTGGAAGAGGATTCACTTATCTTATGCTGAACCAGCAGAAGGTATATTAGTAAATACAGAGACTGGTAGAGCATAATGGTGACAATGCCAAGGTTATGGGTTCAAGTCAGAGTGAATCTGCATACTCTAAAAGTACATAGCTTAAATGCACTGCTTTAATTAATAAATAAAAGCATCTGGTAATCGTGATATACAATGTATTATCTTACATATTATACATATCATTGTCTTATATATCATATTATGTTCATTTATGTTCTCCAGGAATGCACACAAGACATACTGGTTGCTCTTCAGTCTGATGCTAAAGAGGTCACTCAGAACATGTCGTCCCTTAAAGACAAAGCACGAAGACTCGTTAGCGAATGGTTAGGCCAGCACTGTCGCAGCAGCCTTTCTGAGATTCTATTGGCCAACTCTGTACCCTGTAGGGAGGAGCAACTTCGAGAGGCATTTCTGATTGGTGGAGCGCTATTGAACACTGACTGCAGGGAATCCAGATGGCATCTCTTGTATATAGATACATTACTTGCCAAAGGTGAGCAGTACAGCATATCAGTGTCACTCCTATGAAAAACAAAGCATGTAACTCTATGTAAATTGTATTTGGTCTGATGTTTATCAAGGGGACGTGAATGCTGCAGGTGCACATCTGAAGCAGGTGTTTGGTCAGGAGCCTAGGGATGGCACGGCTAAGGCCAGGTGGGGGGTGGTAAAAGCCTGGCAACAGAACTACAGATTGGCAGCCAGCTATCTAAGTGAGGTGGCTGAGAAAGAACCTTCAACTCTAGACCTTCTTATCAGTCTTATGCAGTCATCACAAAGAAAACGACTGGCACAGGTAATCCACAGTCCATTTAACACTGTAAACAGAAACAAATATTTACGCACACACAAATATTTTTTAAAGTTGATATGAAAAATCATTTTAGATGCTCGTGTGATGGTTCTCCACCAGGCGGCTTAACTAGATTATTCAGAAAGACTACGTTGGTCATCTAGATGTACAATTTAAAGGGTGCTGGCCAGTTAGCTTCACCAGCATAAACCAGACAGAAAATTATTGCTGGTCTGTTTGTTACAGTGTTACCCAAGGCAAACTCAGCTGTACTGTAGCTCTGCAGTGAATAAATGGTTTGTGATTTTTGGCCTTTCAGACAGCATCTCAAGAGGCCAGCAGTGTTTCTCAAAGTGGCCAGTGGGAACGTGCTTTAGCCCTACTGACAGTTGCAGGACAAGCAGTGAACAATCAGAAACTTCAGTACCTCAGGCAGCGTGCGGCCTGCCTGGCCCACCTGGGCCTGCATGAAAGGGCTGTGTCTGATCTGAACAAGGTCATCGAAGGTCACAGCGATGACAGCGGTGAGGAGCAAAGGGTCTGGGCAGAGGACCTCTGCCGCAGAGGACGCAGTCTACTGCTGTGTTCTCGTGAAGAGTCTGGATTACAAGACTTTTCCCAGGCCCTGGACCTGCATGAGGAGCAGGCTCTGGTGTGCGTGGAAGCCGGACCTGGAAGACAACGGCTTGCTGAACTTTTCCTGCGCTTTGCCCTGCAGCACTTTGGGGAGCAGCAGCTTGACAAAGCTTGGCTTCTGACAGAGACTGGGCTTAAAGTAGACAACGATCACCCAGAACTGCGCAAACTGAGGGCTAGAATCAAACGAGAGGTCTCTGGTCCATGTACTGTTCACTAGAGATAATTACACATGCTGAGATAAGTGTGATAGCATAATGAAATGACAATGATGGTGAGCATTACAGCTGTGGGTTATGGCTAATCAGACAGATATATCAGAAAGAATTTATAATCAAAACATGAGTATTACTGTAGGTTTTGTTGTATTAGAAATTGTGTCCAAAATGTATTAAATATTTGTATTTTATTTAATCCTAGTGTTACGTTTTGTTTGACTGCTATATTAAATTTAAATGTTTAAAAATATTATGTCTGGCATATTTGTGTATTGATTGTAAAACGTGTATTGCTGAAAAAATCAGTAAAAGAACATAGACAAAAAGACACACAGTATATACAGTTTATATAAATAGAAATTCAAGTAACCATTATCCTCATTAAAATGGGGCATGTTTTAGCGGATGCCTTCATCCAGTCAGAAGTCAAGAGAACCAGTACAAGAGGGGTGAGTATTGTCCTGTGCAGTGCTTTCTTCATGATCATTCTGTGTAGATATCTGAGGTGATGATCTTCAGATGACCAGATCTTCAGGAAGAATTAATGCCATCATTGATTGGTACACATGTGGTATTTCTGGTTTAGTATTTTTTTACTCTTTTACGTTAAGAGATGAATACCACAACTCAGCGTCTCTCGTGTCTCGTGTTGTGTTCTGACATGACCACAAAATATTGGTTACACCACAATGACAAAAGCTTTTAAAGAAATGTAAGAAAAGACTGTACACATCTATATGGGTGAGGGTTAAGCGTCAGGGAATGAGATCTTAAAACAAGGAATATTACGTCAGTTTACATAGTTGCTGTTTACATGTTGCCTACATCTCGGTAAGAGGTTTTTGCCTTTAAACGATGTAAATATTACGTCATTGCAGGCAGCTTGGAGGTTTGCTGGGGCCCCCTAGTGGCTTCTATCTTGCTAATTATTCCGCGTGTCCACAAGAGGGTTGAATTTATTGAAAATGAAGTGGAAAAACATTAACTTAATAATTTTAATCTTACTATGCTGCTTTACTTTATGATCATTGCAGAAAGTTAAAGGATCTTTGCGTTCAAACTTTGCTACTGCGTCATTTAAAACGTCACTGCTCAAACGTAAACAAGGAAGTAACTGATCTGTTGTGAGTGAGTTGAGACGACTTGTCTTTCTGACTTCTGGTAGTCTGTACCACAGTTTGTGCTTTTTACAAAAATTTATATATGTAGTTACGTATATAATATGTGTTTGTTCATATAATCACGTCCTTACAGGATATTTTTGATGGTACGTCCAGCCATAAATTGTCTGCTATTACATAGCTACAGTATTTTTGTGTGTTATACATGAGTACAGTTATTTACATACAGCAAGTGTATACAGAGTTATAAAATCAACATGGAAAGCATCTCGGAACAGTTTGATGACAAATGTGTGAATTTATTTTAGAATCTCAAGAGTTTTAAATACACGTGTCTTAGCAAATCTGAGAACAGTTTGAGATGTTGTTAAAATCTGTCTTATTTTTTAAACGAGACATGTGAAATTACTACGAAGTACCAGAATGTCTCCATTTGCTCTCCATTTAATCTCATTGTTGTCTTGGAGTAACAACCGAGACATTGATTTTTTTTTGCGTGGGGGTGAACTCGTTGACTTATGTTTGGCCAGCGTCCACAAGCTTTGTATGCATAGCTGTTTCCTAAACTTGTTAATGACATAGCTTGCACTTCAAGTTGTTTGCTTTAAATGGACTCACTGTCTAACTATTTTATTGTTCTGCAGGACCCTGCTGTGGCTTTAGCTAAGAAAGACTACCACATACTGCTGGAGAAACCAATGGCTGTGAGAGTCTGTAAGCATCTGTGGTATTGGACACGACAATGCATGAAGGAGTGACATATATAGCACTATGTAAAATTTGTGTATTATGTGATGTGTGATTATTATATTACAGTTTCTAAGGTTACAGAGGACGACTGCTCATAGATTTCAAAATTCCAATTTTACTAGGAGCATTCGTAATGAGATCTTTTAAAATAATGAATGATGTGGTATTATATACTAATGTGATTAAATGTATTCCACATTTCTTTAATAATTTTGTAGAGTTATAATAATATTTTTATTTGGTGGCCAAACATATTTTGTGAAAAGGTAAAGATTTATGTATTTTTAAAATCAATGACAAATAAATTGCACATTTTGATCTGCATATTCTGTCACCATTTTATTGTTGTTTTCCAGTGATTTCATACACATGCATACCCTGCCATACTGTCGATTGTGGAAATGGCTGACCATCAAGTCCTGAGCAGGTCATCTGCATATGTTTAGTGGTCCACTGGATAACTGGTCTTCTGGATGAGTCCAGCAGTCTGTTGTCTGTTTTGTAGAGAATCCCAAAGAGAATGACTGAAAGTGAGCCAATGCTTAAATCTTGTCAGCAGTACATGCTGTAGATTGTGTTCATCTATGGGATTGTAACCTTTGTCCTGTAGGTGGCAGAATTAGCATAAAATACAAGGTGAGGGCTGTTAGCCTGAAAATAATGGAGAGGGCCTCAAACAATCCTTAAAAGATGCCATTGATAAAATACCAGAGTTGAAGTAGGTTTGTACACTGAGAAGGTTCCAGAAGGTGGTTTCTGATGCGAGCAGCTAATTCTTCTTTGTTTTTGACAACCAGTTCAATAGAACACACAGATTCTCCTTGTAAAATTATATTCAAGGCATCCATTAAAGTCTTTTTGTACTGTAAACTAAACTCAGCTAAGATCTTGAGAACCTTTGTGGTTTGCATGCGTCTGTGCTGTCTCCTGCTGGACTGTGATGTCCCACAGTTTTGCATATAGTGTTCAACCTATAGATTTGACACCCCACATTAAACACGTTTACGTATCATGAAAACCAAAAATGGTATATTAGCGTTTAGGATGACTGCTGGACACATTTTTTATTTAAATATTTGTTTTTTAAAACAGCCTTGCAGTCTGTCTACACAGTTCTCAACATTGTTTGCTAATATGTGGGCAGGTTATCACAGTATAACAGATTACACGGAAATTGCATGAGACATTCGTATGGGTCAAATAGACATTGAACAAAGAGGTACAAAATGTTTGTTTGCGCAAATTGATTGGCTCACGGGTAAAATACATGTTCTTTTTTTGCCGTAACGTTTATAATACAGAGTTTGTCACATTGCATCATTTTGTTCACTGGCCACTTTTCAGCATGCATAGTTTTGTTATGACTGTGAAGGTGGGTGAACACATGAACGAATTGAGCAATGAATCAGATGACGTCTTGGCCCCCACCTGCATCATGAGCATTACAAAGATGGATTTGATTATTTGTGTAACTGCCACAGAGCAGTAGCCCACAAAAAATGCGTTAATGATCAGAAAGGCCAAGCGTAAACGATTTCCACTTGAATCCCGGATGTATCATCGTGAGCTCAGCTGTGAGAACATTGTGACTCATTAAATACAGCTGTTGACTCAGACAAAAGCAGGATTTTTTATCCTTTAGAAGTGCTATCAGTTTCTTGGTGAGCTGGTTATGATATTCTTAGTTAGTTATCTAGGTTTTAATGATGTTGTAAGTATGTTGCGTGACATATCGCATGTTTGAAGCATACTTTAGACACGTCTTGGCGTTTCCTTGTCATGATTCGTACATTGCCAAAGTTGCAAGTGTCCCAAGATTTTCAACCCAAACCAGATGTTTCTGTCTGGGTTTGGTTTAATACTGTTCTCCGAACCAATGATAATAAATGAATAATTAATACATTATAACTGCCTAAAAGCGGGTATGCTTTAAAACCGTCCACTGAAAATAGCTTACTATTAAAACAGACCTTATGTTTACTTCCATAAAAAGGCAAGCAAGCAAACTATCCATCCAATATTTTTGGGAGCACAGAGGCACATGGGCAGCAATGTTTATTTTCTAAATAACTGATGAGTGGGAGTTGAGTGGGAAAGGTTAAAAGCACCAAGAATCACAAGCTTCTTTCTTTTTCCAGTTGCTTATTTTTCAAGCAGTACATTTAAGGCCAAATGTTGGATTTGCATCAGGAAAGTTTGTGGATGACGTCGAACGTCTGTGTCGAATTCATTCTTTTTGAAGATTTTGGTCAGGATGATGGAATCAGCAAAAATGCAGGCCAGGAATTAGAGTTACTGTTAAACATGACTCTGATATGGTGAGTCACAGGATGTAGCTTGTGAGGTGAGTGTCAGCTGAAAAAAGTGGAGGCAGTCTCCTCCCCGGATTCCAAAACAAGTTCCTGGCTGGGACCTCAGAGGAAACTTGTAGGACTAAGTAGACAGACTGCTTCCGTATTTACAGCCGGAACTCATGACCATTCACTTGCTTCCACTTTTTATCTGTTCTGGCCTTCAATATCTATATAAATATATATATATATAAATATACAAATAAATATGATCCAAATGCTTATCCTATCATTTGTTTTTTAAGCTATATGCTAAAGTTATATAGAAAACATTTGTTTAGCTGTGAAATGCTTTATTTTTATACACTTGTCTATATATTTTCTTGCTATGTTCTAGATATGACTGTAAACTACAGTTGGGTTGTTGCTCTACTGTGGTGATAACATTCAAAACACATGCCCCAAGTAAACTAATTCCTTAAATTGACCCAAGAATGTTTCTCCTCTGTTTTATTCCTCTATATCGGCCTCTTTTGTGTTCCTCTTTGGAGCTTTGAGTCTCTGGAGCTCAGTCTAAAGAAAAAGGCACTTTTGGAGGAGATTAATTTGCTGGCCTTTTCCTCACAATGCACTGCGGAAGGCACCCCTCTGAGTGAGCAAACCTCATGGTACCATGAGTGATTGAATGACCTGTCCTTCTATCGCTGTATCCCCGGCAAACAGCAGTAATTACCGCTTTATTTTCTAAGATTCTGCCCTAAATGGTCTTTCATAGTTTCTGTTACCATGAAATCATTTGTTTTTTGTCCTCAAATCGTTTGCTACTTCCTAGCACACTTATTCGATTAAAAGACTCTCTTTGTCTCAGTTCCCTCAGCATCCTGGGAGAGAGTGCGTGACTTGAGAATGGATGTCCTTGTATGTGTGTGACACTGGTGTGTGTGTTTGTCCCAGACTCCTCTTGCTTTTTTTGGCCTTTGAGATAACTTAAATCGTTGAATGAAAGGAGGGAATAGATCAGCATTTGCCTCATGTTTTTGTTAACTATATAATACTATAGCCATTTTTTGTATAAGCAGCTGCTTTGCTGCTTTGGTATAAAAATAAACATCTACTCTTCCGTTTGCTCTTTGGCCCTGCTTGTCGTGGTTGATATTGTAGCATGTCACTGCAGCTGCCTTACTTCTCAAGGTCACATAAGAGTGACTCAGAGATGTAGGAAATCAATCCTCCCCAGCTAACTAAAATGTAACTACCCAGCTAACAGTAGGTTGTAAGAACGTTTCCCTAGAGTAAAAAAAAAGGTAATTTTACTTACATGTTAATTTGATAAAAATTTTCTTTTTCATGTTCCAGGAACATTCAAAAACGCACGTCTAGTTTTCTAAACACTGTATTATCATTGTTACTTGGTTATTAGAATAAACCAAGAAACTACTTTTCAACAACAAACTTTTTACTGACAACTTTTGATATATATGATATATAACAACGTTCTACTAACGTTACCGCAAAAATGTTTTCTGATAACTTTGAGAGAACTCTTAGAGAACTTCAGCCAGCGTTCTGAGAATGTTTCTCGTTAGCTGGGTACGTTCACTGCAGCCTAAAATGTCACATAGATCACATTTGAAATATAAACTACAATGTTTTATGACGTCCTTTGTTTCATGTCATGTCATTGGACAGACAGGATTTTTTTGTAAGTTTAAAGGGCTTTGAGTCGTCTTTGGTATCTGATCATGAGCAATTTGTCTCAAACATGAAACATCTCAACAACCTTCATTCACGGAACATGATAAAATGCACATAGTACTTTTTAAACGTCTGTGTTGTTTGTCTTACAACATATCCTGAACGTGGGGCTGTTTTCTTTCAGAAAAGGTACACGAGGGCACTTCAGTTTGAACTGGATTCATTTAAAGCATGTAAGATGAGGAGTGCTTCCATGTTGGTAAAGTTACTAGGTCAAATACCAACAAATCAGTTTTTCTTGATTTACCAATTGTTTAAAACATATAATAACAACATGTAGAGCCGTAATTACCTTGTAGGTTTCTAGAATTCTTGATTTGTTTTATCTATTTCATTTAGAATTACTCACACTGTGTGAGTGTGTCTATAAACAGACAGTAGTACAGTAGTAAAGTACAGTAGTAGTAAAGTGGTGCCATGGAGTGACAGGGCCAGTGTGTTTGCGTGACTCCGCCTTTCTGAAGCTCGCTGGTGAGCTCTGTTACAAAGAGACTTACTCATAAGAAAAAATGCAGTGGGTGATCTGAGCCACTTTGGCCTATTAAAACAACAAGAGCAAAAGCTACTCAACAGCCCTGTCAGGTTCATCCACCTAAACTAACTCAGGTCTATCAAGTGAAAAGGGAAATCAAGTAAAAAAAAAATTCTTTTGAAAGAGAAAGTGAGAGATAGAGCTGCTTTAATTTCTACTTACGTTTGTATTAGTACCTTTATATATTTAATAATGCATTTAATGTGTAATATATAACACACACGCGTATGTGAGTGTTACTATGCTTTGGCAATAATCTTTTTTTACAATGCCAATAAAGCTATCTGAATCTTTGGATGGCGACATCTTTATAAACTACTGAACAAAGAAACATTAAAACAATAACAATAAAAAAACTCATACCCGGCAAATCAGGTCAAAGTGTACCCAGCTAACCGGGAACATTCCCAGAACATTGACTAATGTTCTCTAAAAGTTCTCTGCAAGTTATTAAAAAAGTTATTGCAGTAACATAAGTAGAATGTTTTTAACATTATATCCTTATCAAAAACATTAAATAGTAGTACAACATTTTAAAAACGTTACAGAGTTTAAAACAATTCAATAATTTTTTTACCAAGCAATAAGGTCAATACAATGTCTAAAAAATTGATTTTTCATGTTTAGAAAATATGCACAAAGCAGTCAGTATGTGAATATTTTGAAAAGATATTTCCTCCCGTTCCATAACGTTATTTTAATTCAGCTGTTTTCCAGCACTGCCCCATAGATAAAGAGTATCTCTAGAGCTCGCAATCAGAACAGAGGAAATGCTTTCGGTCACCTGGATATTTCTTTTCCTTTTGCCTCGAGAGAACATGCAAAGGCTGCTCAGACTGCCATCATTCACGCAACAGACAAACTCAGCTGAAACATCTGGAAGAGAGACTTAAAGGACGTATCTGCATGTCGAGGGACACGCTCTGTAAATGGACAAAACATACGCAGAGAGCCGTCATCCTTGTAAAACATTGGAGTTTATTCCATGTAGTTTCTCCACTACCCCTAAAAGACCTGTATGTTTTATTTGTTTATGCGTTTATTTGTTAAGCATAGCTAAAATAACTATAATAAGTTATAATAGCTACAAGTTGTAGCTATAATAAGTTGTATAGGTTCGCTTGGTATTCATTTTGCATCAGGAGATAACATTAATATATAGTTTCTGTAGAAATCATTTGTGGTTGTTCGCCTACCTGGGAGCACTTAAATTTGGCCACACACCCACAGCTTATTCCCAGAAAGGACCGATATTCCAGATATGGACTTTCTGAAGACTGATTTCAAGGTTGTAATAAAGCCCACGGGTGCCTATTGTTGCTGTCTTCCACAGGAAGTTGGTCCAATCACAAAGACCATGATGTGCACATGGGATACTGTTCACAATTGATAGCTACAGTTATATTATGAGACTTCAGTTACATTATGCGGTCTTTATATTATGTACTACCACGAAAGCTTTTACAATTGAGTTTATAGTTCAGAGCTTGAGTCATAGCTCATTTCTCTAGATTGTTTAATTTCATCCTTATCAGTAAAACAACTTAATTTACTAACTTAAGATGGTGTAGAGAATGTGTGTCATTTATACGATCACATTTGTCACACTGAGCTGAAAACAGTAAAGTTAACTGATATTTAAATGTTCAAATTGAAATAAAATCATATGGTTCATCTTAAAAATATTGGTATATAATGACAGCAAAAGAGTTACAAAAATTGTTTTTTTTCTTTTCATGAGTAAAATATACAATTTTGACTGTTTTTAAAATATAAAATTTGCTTATGAAAAAATGTCATAGCGTACCAGTTGCTATTATATTAGAATATAGAACTTCTACATTACACATGCTTTGTGTTTTTGCAAAAATATAATTTTTAATTTTGTCATTATACTGTTAACTCAAAAACTGCCTGTAAAGTGCGGAAAAGACAATGTAGCCACTCAGAAGCGGATATAGCTCAGCTTTGATATCGTTATCTGTGGAGGCTGTTCACATAAGATGCATGGTACCAGCAGCTGTGTGGGACCAGAGACAGGAAATGAATTGACCCTCTCTTTGGGAGATCGGTCCCTCTGTGGCTTCCAGCCTCTCTCAATAATCATCACAGGCTCGCGGACACATGCAGCACAACTCATCAGTATGCTGAGGGCGTTGTTTCCCACAATACTAAGCAAGATTTGCAGAAATCCATAGCAATGTAATTGTGACTATTGTTTTCCAAGGATGATTCCCATACATTGTTTGTCAGACCACATAATGATTGTATGTCTGAATCTGAATGTTTCAGTCTTATTAACGGGTTATGTAAAGCTTTTTTGTGAGTTGAGAGGATTTGATAAATCACTGTGCGTTTAAATAGAACTGTAATTTCGCCTCGCCTGTCTGTCTGGAGCCGTGATTCAAGACCACACAGATCCACATGTAACACAGATCCAGCGGAAACGCGCAACTTCCACGGAACCACCCTCACACGCCCACTCTCTACACCCACACGCGTAGACAGCATTACGGACCTACACAGATCTGATGCAGCCTGTGAAAGTAAATGTTTAAAGCTGTTTAGATTTCGTGCGTTTGAAAGTAAAGTGATTATTACTTCATCTCTAGTTCGTTGCTGGCTATTCCATTGCTACAATGTTTTATATTATTATTATTTTATATTATTATTTGCGCGCAAGGTTTTTAATTTTATTGTTTTCAAGGTTGTCCTGCTAAAAACAGGACAACCTTGCTGCGTGTAATGTCAGAAAATTAGACACATCAGAAAACGAAGCGCGTCGTTTTTATATTAAAACGATGTCACGTATGTCCCTTGACACTGCCCCTTTAAGGCAGTAGGCGGGGTTGAAAGGCTGACGTAGGAACCCATATAAATAGTTTCCAGCTCGCTGCTTTCCATGATGAAAGCGGTAAGTTGAGCGGTAAAGTCTCACTCACACGTGCGTTTGTTTGATTTATTTTGATGAATGATACCCCGGGATTACTCGCGCCACTCGTCTCGGCTACAAAGGATATAAGAGACATTCAAGAAACGGAAACCCTTCAGAAGGATTTCACCAGTAAGTAGCCTTAATTGTTTTAATGGTTGAGCTATTTTTTTATCACTTTTTAGAGAAATGCCGCAAAAATTGCATTTAGGTGCCTCTCGCTTTGTTTTAAATGAGGCCCTAAAAATGTTGTTCTTTGGACTTGAATAAGATGAGTCGCACCTGAGTCAGACGGAGAAAGGGTTTGTCAGTGGGTGTGTGTTGGACAAGATGTTGACAGCCTGTCCGCATTATCAGAGAGATCTTTATATTGGCACAGCAATTTCGTACTTTACAAGCTGCCCTGCGTCACTCCAGTGAACTGTTTACAGGACCACTGAATACGTGAACGACCAATGAGTACAACCTGTTCTTTCTGTTGTAGTAGCCTAGTTTATCATTGACTACCAGATGTCTGACTACATGCACGTCTTTTATAGTGGATTAATCGTGTGTTGACGAATACCCATGACTCAGCCAACAACTGAGTCTGCTTTTTGCATCACTTCTAATTTTCGTATTTTTTCCTATAGCAACACATAGCTTTAAAATTACAAAAATAATTTGCAATGAAATTCCTAAATAACACTAATCTTACGTTTGCCCTACATAAATAAAATGCATATTGTTCCATCTTTGCGTGATGTGCTTTAGTAAATGTTATTTCGTTTTTACTGTTAAGAAAAATGATTCCGCGAGCACTTTATAATAAGTTAAAATAATTATACGTTTAACGTTTGTCACTGTATGTCCCGTGTGTGGGACTGTCGTCATGTTTGCGTTACTGACGTTCATGTGCGTGTTTATGTGATTAATTGGCGCAATTATAGCATTACGTTATAATTAAGGGAAGGAGTTAATTATGGTGACGTAAGGATCATTCTTCACGCTACAACTACAATTTACTTTCGCATGTTTGTTCCCAAAAGTCTAATAGCTGATGATCTACCTCACACCTCTTTCATTCCTTTAACTTCATGGATAAGAAATGCCCAATGCTGAAAGCCCACAACACAAAAGCACAAAGAGCTATTTATGCTTTAATGTAGCATCTGCATGGAGGTCCTTACTCGGAGAATTGACGATTGTTACTTTCTGCCTTTCACGGTTCTCTGTGAGGCAGCGCAGAGGCAGAGCATGTGACGTGTTGCATAATGGAGGCTGCATGGACATCTCATTCATTACTTTCTGATTGTGCCCAAGCATTCCGGCATATTTCTCACTGAATGGTTTTGTTTTTCAACACAAATGTTGTATTGTCATTGGGTGTAATGTTTGAAAGAACTGATGTTGCATCACAGAAACGTCATGGCTCAGCTGTTCGTTGTATCAGCTTGAGGATGCTTGCATTTAACAACGATTAAAAACTACACATTTTAATTTTAAGATGTGCAAACGTTTGCAGGGTAATACATTTCTTTTAAAAATGTAATAATAAATATTATTTCTTTCAAGTAGAAGTGTTGTCAATTCAATAAATTCTAACTTTATGAAGGCTGTAGGTTTGTTTGTAACTGCTACACTTTGTGAGTTTACCTTTTGTCTATGAGGTGAATATAGAGATTTTTACCTGAATTCGCTCAACATGGACCTGTTACTACAATAACCCCATTTTTCTCCCTACAGCTTTCCAGTTGCTGTAATAGTGGAGTTATAACCCGTTTTGGTTACCAATGGGCGGATTATGACTTCTGCAGAATTGAAAACTAGCTTCCACTTACTTACAGTATGGCCTCTGGTCAACCATACTGGGATCAACACCATGACAGCATGGACAGGTGAGCGTGAATTTTTGTGCGTTATGAAAATGAGAACCGTTTACTCCAAGTCACCGCGAGATTTTAACAGCTTTACGTTTGGGTGGTTTGCAGGTTGTGTTTTGGTTCCGAGTACATGGATCACAGCTTGAGAACGTATCAGCGGGACTCCCCAACCGTGGGCTTTGACGGTGAGTGAGTGCTTGATATTAAATCATATCATCTCACGCAACTCTTGAATAGCGTGTATTGTAGTCTAGTCACCATCTGTTCCTGGAGCATGTTGCGGATGTTTGTCAGGAAGCGGTGAAGGTTATAGGAAGTTGTGAGATTGTCATTTGCTCTGCTGATAAACAAATCGTTTAATAACCTCCCCGTGTTGTGGCTGACACTATCTCTGGAGATAAAGACATTGAAAAATAACTTCTCATTAGGGTGCAGCTGGAATGATATTGCACGACTGGTTTATGCTGGTATTACAGAATTGTATGCTTAACCGGTAGAGCATGGTGCCAGGGCACGGGTTCGATTCCTACTGATTGCACATATAACATATAGCTTGAACGCACTATAAATAGCTTTTGATTCAAGCGTCTGTCAAACGCATAAATGTAAGAGCTTGATTTGTCATTTACATTGTCTCTCTGTCTTTTACTCATTAGGAAGGATGTCTGGCTCGTGTTCTCCTCCGTGTCGGTCTCCTAAGACTTCAGATCCTACACGGCTCCTCTGTTCCTCCCAGTGCCGCCCACCTGCGGAAGACCAGGTGGTTCCATCCTTACAGAAACTGTCTGTTTATGAGCACCTACCCCCTTGTTCACCCAGGAGAATCACCAAGCCCCTCCCTCCTCTTCCAGACATGGGAGACCTGTCAGATGAAGCAGAAGACAGCGAGGTGGAGTTTTTCTCCAGCACTTCTGAGCATCAGTGTCTGGTGCCTGTACGCTGCTCCAAAAGCTTATCCAACCAGCATGGCGTGCCAGGCAGGCGCGGTTTTCAGGCAAGTGGTCAGATTAACTTCGCTTATTATGAAGGGGTACAGGAACATCAGAAAACGAAGCCTCGATGGGAGCAGACGGTAACTCGAGACCAAAACCGAGCGCTGGAAAAGCCACAGAACCGGCTGCACCGCTCCCTTTCTGGACCTGTTGGATCCTTAAAAGCCGCCAACTTCAGGCAGGTTGGTCTTCACCACGTGCCCCACGACCAAACACAGGAGAAACCCGAAGTACCACCTCGCGCTCCGATCCGTTCTCGCTCCGATGAGTGCCCAGGTGGCAGACACTCGTCAACTGCTGATGAGGACGTGGACAAACCCCCTAAAGTTCCACCTAGGGAGCCTATCCCCCAGGTCATACCACGTGCCATCAGTCCAAAAAGTCTACCGATTTATGTCAATGGTGTGATGCCTCCTACTCAGAGCTTTGCTCCTTATCCCGAGTATGTCAGCAAGGCTCAACAGAAGCAGAGCTGCGAGGGCTTGCAGGCTCCCCGTAGCCCCTGCATTTTGCCAATTATGGAGGATGGAAAAAAAGTCAGCAATACCCATTACTTTCTCCTCCCTCATCGGCCTGGGTACTTGGACAAGTTTGAAAGGTTTTTCAAGGAGTCCGATTCAGCACATAGTGGTTATAAGCCCAAGTGGAACAGTTAGAACTTAAAATCTTCCATTTGTTTAAAGTGGAAATAAGGAGGTATGCTGAGAGCAGATAGAAACTGATATATTGGATTTCAGAACTGATTCTTGCAGTATTACAAATTGCTGGCCTTTAGCTGTTGGACAGTATGTTTTCGGAATCGACTCGCACACAGAAAAATACAAAGGACTGAATTTACCACTGCTGGAAACTGCAGGGCAGCTGTGTTGAAAGTGTGCTTCGTAGGTGGTGTGTGTGTGTCTATGTATGTATGTATGTGTCTTCTATTAAATGTGTGCAGTATCGTTTTATGAAGGAATGGATAATGTTACACTTAACACTGTTAGATAACCACAGTATAAGCTGGTCTTATTGTGAATTTAAAAAAAAATGTTCCTGTTTAGACCTTGCATACAAACTGAAATCTTAGTGTTGAAAAAGATTTAACATGATCAAGATTTAACAAGACAAGTCTGACCAATTAGAAGTGTTCAAGGAGATGCATTGCATCATTGCTTGTCAGTACTAACACAGTGATAAATAGAGAGGATTGGGCGCATGATTTGTATTCGGGTCTTCATTGATGCCTTTTTGTGCTCTGTTACTTTTATAGATCATTTAGATGTGGCACAAATGAATGGGTTTATGTAATTTAAAACAAGGTTTGCAGTGAAATGCTTTTCGGTTCGCCCAGTCACATTTGTTACACGGGCAGTAAAGCCACAGCCTTGTTGTTTGGTGTCTAAATCCAGCCTGATGTAAGTGATTTGACGAATGGTATTTTACTGTATTTTTATGCTCGTTTACCATGAAGTTTTTACTGAAGCATTAAGCACAAAATTATGAAAAAGTTCTGAAAGTCCATAACTGGTCCTGATTTTGCGTTTCATATGTTTCTAAACAAAAGTTCAGAACATAATCATACTTTGTATTGTTTTTTTTAAACCTGTATAGAATATTGAAATGATTGAACCAATAACTGTTTACAGTTTATTATACAACAGAATTTCCTTTTTTGTGAGGGTTCATGTTAACTGATCTTTGTCTCGACCACAAAAGAAATGTTTCTAAAATGTACAGTATTGGTGTTGTTTTTCACACCATAGATATATTTAAGTAAATAAAGTAACTTATTTATACGCACAAATCGCTTCATTATTTTAGTCACAATTAATGTACAATTCATGCCCGATATATCACAAAGCTTCACACACACCTATACATATCCATGCATATATAATGTTTGTGTGTGTGTATTTTTAAAGTTCAGTGATTACTGCAACTAAAAAGCTATTATTAAATCACTGCTTATGCCTGACTGCTACATTCACTCAACTGAATGGAGGATATGTTGAGAGGTGTTGTCAGCTTTACTGTGGATGCTTTGTTCTTATCTGTGCTTATTGCTCAAAGCCGTGATAAGCAGACAGCAGTTAAGCTCCTGAAACCTCAGCCTGAGTCACTTCCTGTAAAGTACCAACGCATCAATATTACAGAAGAGTATTTCTAAAAAAAGTTGCCCTCATTGAGTCACCACAGTCGTGCAAGTTTTATTGGACTTTAAACTGCTAGTTTTCCATGCATGCAGTTGACCGAGTGTGTGGCAATGTCTGTGACTAACTACCAGTGGAAACAAAATATATTGCGTAGACTTGAGCTATACAGACATTACTTTCATTTTGAATAGGTCTGAATGTAAGCAATCTAGCAAACGAGTATAACATATTTTGTGAGTAATTCTGTAGCTGTCGACAGTCTAACAGCGCCACCTGTTGTCAAAACTCAAATGTGATTAAAATGCATAAAATGTGATTTTAGAAGATTATCCAGGCCAAACACGTCACGTGTAATGAAAGTGATTTATAAAATAAAGATTTTGTACGCCATATTGTGCGCGCATACAATTAACAGATATATGAAAAACAATCAACGATATGAGGGTTAAAGGTTTATCGAATCTTAATGTATGTTCCTTGACGTTTAAGTTAAGCAAGACCTTAAAAGATCACATTTAAAATATTCAGATTCACCAGCCAATCAAATAGTTTCTAGTGGGTGTATTTCTTTATTTAATGAGGCCTATGCGTCTTTACGCAATCACGCATTAATTGACAAACGTAATTGGACTATGGGAGGCAGGCAGGTGAAGACTGTGGAATTCATTGGTACTGTTGCGTACAGGCAAAATAAATAAAATTATACACTTTCGAAACCCGATTATGACCGAAATCAGTCTTTTACATTATTATGTATCCACACTAAAAACAAATACCTAAAAGCCGAATCTCCGGTAATAAAGTAGTGCCATCGCAGATTGATTCCTTTCTACAATAAAATGAATCAAAACACACCAGAAACAAAGCAGTACAAAGTCTCCTCACGGCCTCCATTGTAATTCCATTAAAGGATCTTTGAATGTATTTCAAAGACCGATATTTTCTGCATGACTGTTGTGATTGGAGAGTCTGTTAACCGAGAAATGAGGGTTGACTTCCACTTCAAATGTTCATTGGTAAGTGCATTATTTGAACTGTTACAGAAACATCGTGTGTTTTTTCATTTGACGCTTGCTTTTAATGGATTTATAGTTTAAACTATGATGGTTTTAGGATCCAATGCCATAGATTAATTTCTTGTCTAAGCACGGAGGTGTTTTCTAAATAGTTTTGGTGACGTTGTGTATGATGCCCGTTAGCGCGTCATTCAGCGAAATGGTGTTTTTACCCTTCATGCTTTTGATTATTGATATTGGCTAAATAAATACAGGGTACCGTGTTTCAGTGAATAAAATCAAAATAACCAAAACTGTCAGTTTAATGCTAAAACATAGGTTAACTGTACAACGCCTTCATATAAAACTTATTTAGCAGACAGGACGAACGCTGATGAATCCAGAGAGCCAACAATAAGCAAAGTATTAGCTACGTTTACAAGTAAGATCGTTTAGACGATCTGACGTTTGGACGTAAAGCTAAACTCTTTCTTCATCCACAAGAGGGCAGTAAAACATTGTACTATATTTTTGCTGTTGACATTTTTTTACAAAAATTATAGCAATTACAAACGCAAGCAATTTTATATATATATATATATATATATATATATAGTTAAACCTTTTTCAAATTATCCGTTGAAATTACTGCTGGCTATTGGAAAACTACAAACAATTCTAATGTTTCTTTTATTTTTCATTTGTTTTTAGATAATGACACAATTATTGTTTAATTGACTTTAAAACTGCCAGTTCAGAATTAATTTAAATATAGGTATGTCTTCATACAAATGCTTCTGTAGATACAAACTCTGCAGTATTCCTCTTTAATACATAAAGAAAGTGTAATTTGAGATATGTTTTTTTTAAGAAGCTAAAGGCTCATTTCTCTAAAAGCAGTATGATTACATAGATCCCTAAAATGCTGCTATATAAAATTATTGATATATAGACAATACGAAGAGAGAGATTTCTGGAAATTTCATTACTTAAGGTGAACGCCACAGTTTCATGTGTGTCGACCTATTTGAAAGAGATTCAGCTGAAAAATCTGTGAATTATAATATTCTCTATTGCACTTTATTCAGTGGTAAATGGCCATTGAAACAAATAAATAAAACTGAGTTGATGCACTCAGTAAAGAGTCGAAGCACCAGAAGCGATCTTGCTCTGTAAATCACCTATTGTGCCAAATAAAGACTGGAGATGTTATTTAACCATACAACGTCATTATCATGCACTCTGTTTTGTGTGAATAATCTGCAAATGAATAGAGACTTTAGATAATTATTTAGCAAACAAAATGCATCTTGCATGGTGGATCTGCAGTCCTACATCGACAAAAATGCAGACATTGATCTCGGAGGTGGCTCAGCCACGCATGAAGGTCTCATGCTCTTCTGGATACTAAAACTGTCTGTTCCAGTCTTAATTGTCTATAAAAAACAAGTTAGAGATGCTGGGATGACCTGATAACACTCCGTCAAGCGCAAAAAATACCCCACCATACTAAATTAACTATGTTTACAGCGCCTTCACAAACACAAGGCTGTGTGTTTTGTAGACTCTATAGCAAAAGTTTTACGCATTAGGCCCGTCTGATTGCTATATTTACATTATGTCTAGCTTTTTTGCAATAACAATGTGACCAAAACGTGGTAAAACGTAGAAATTCAGGGTCTGGACGCAGGGCCTTTTTAGATTTGCTATGAAACCAGTATTTTTTGATGTGTGACGCACATTCTGCCCATGTGTAAAAACTACATTTTATTAAACAAATATTTGTGAAATATTTCCTTTTTCCTCATTACACAATTTGTAATAATTAATGGAATTAACCACAATCTTTAAACCTCATAGCTCAGAATTTAAATTTTGAAGGCCAGTTAAGATTGTCCAAAAACGAATAAAAAATGGAACTAATGACAAAATGATGAGAAACGCATGAACTGATGAAAAAATAATGTAAACTCCCATAATTCTCATCTTCAATATAGAAGTGAAGACTATCTGCAGATATGTGGGTAGAAATTTCCTCTATTTCAATTAGATTATCATTTGAACTAACATTTTTGTTTCCGTGTTTGCTGTAACCTCCACGCTGCTCCTCAGTGCATCTCACCAAATTGAGATAAATTTTGCAGAGTAATTTGATTTGATTCATTGCCGATGCCATGTTTAATGCTTGCCAGCTCACTTAGACTAATTAGGGTAAAAATAGGGATTAAATCAATGTTTAGGTTTTCTAATATGTTGATGTAGTTTAACAATCAGTCTAATTCTTTTATCGTTTTACCTCTTGTAATGCAACAAGGCAACATTTACTTTGAAATTTGATTTGTTTATTTATAAAAATGACTAAAAATCTGAATTCGGACAGATAATTTGTCATGAATCCATTGTTTTTAGACCGCTGGTAACGAGCTTGTGCGATCATATTTCAAAACCTTTAAATAAGTTTAAAAGGTAAAGCGACTACCGTGAATTGAAAAATAGTATTACAAAACTTCATCAGGATATCAGAGTATCAGAATGTCCTTATATGTACCTCTTGTTTTCACATGCCCTTTCTTTTAAGAAAAAGAACAAGCACGCACACATGGGACAAAAGCCAGACTGAAGGAGAGCCACAAGGGGCATCAAATGATTCTCTTCATGTGCTAGTCTTTCAGATCGATTTAGTGAAACCAATTGGGGCAGCATGTAAAATTGGGAAAGTTACTTTCATCTACATGAAATAGACCTCATTCTTCTCTGACATTTTTTAGGAAGGTCCAGACAAACTGATTAGTGCCGAAAACAGCCGGTCTATCACATGTTGATAAACCTTTAGAAGCAGTTAGGAGAGGTAACCTCCCCTCGTATGCGACTGAGTGGTTTCGGACCCAGATGACCCGGATCATAGTGATAAACAGATTCACATTCACATTTTCTGAATATTTGATTGGGTATTGATTTTTTTTTTGTTGGTTTTGAAGTTGCTAATACGTTTTTTTATGTTTGCGGTTAAGAGAGGAGTATTTCAAGCTGTATGTGCACTACGTGGTCACTTTTAATGAACATTTAAAATGCATGTTTAATGTAACCGTACAGTGGTGGTGTCTGATGAAGTGTCAGGTTTTTATGCCCTTAACCAAATCCTATGAATGTGTAACACCCTTCATTGACTCCTCACGTACAAAACAAGATGCATTTTTCATAAAAAATTAGTTTTATTTTCGTCCTACCTTTAAAGACTGAATTCTGCTTGTCTGAGAGTCTGTTTGTGAACTGAAGCTTAAGCAGCAAGATAGCCTAAAACATACAGGCAAGTTTACCTCAGAATGTACAAAAATCAAGAAGGTTTAGATTTTATTGAGGGTTTAGATATACTTAACCCTCATTGAAATGCTGTGGCAGAACTTAAAACATGCAGTTTATGCCTACAAATAGGCTACAAATGTCACTAGGCTGAAGCAGTTGTGTTATGTATAGTCCAAAATCTCTCCATAGCAGAGTGAAGCTCTCATTTACCACAGGGGTTGTTTGGTAGCGGTTATTGCTGCTAATGGCTGTGTAAACAGTTACTGACGCGATCTTTAAAAAATAAACACATAATGGATGTTTTTCATAAAGAGTCATTTAAATTAATTTACAGATTTGGTAACAATTGATTCCGTGTGAAAATATTCAAAAATGCAGAAATGACAGTGTTTGACATGTTTTAACAGCACTGTATACGTTTTCACTCAGCAGCCTGTAGCTTGTCTTCAATTGTATCTTAATCATTAGTTTAATTTTTTATTCTGTACTTTTTCATGTACTATTTTGTATACAAAATCCACTTACGAAATTGGACCAAGTCAGAGTGTTGCTCTGTAGGCCCAGTTCTGTCAGCTACATGAAATAATCTGTCAGGTTATGAGTGGCACAAATTGATCCCAAATCAGCTCCATTATCTTAATATTTGAACACGATCAGTGGTTTGTTTGTGGTGAGGAGCGAACAGCCCCTGCCTATACAGGGCTAAGTGAGAATGTTAGAGACATGGAGCATCACCCCACGCAGCATGACCTCACACATGTCCCCTCATCAGACAGCACAGCACTCGTCAGCACATGAACGGTTGTTAAAATTGTTTGGTAGGGACAGAATATACATCTGTTTCATAGCCATTTATAACCAGTGTGCTTTTTAACCTTATGGTGTATATACATTTACTTGCTATGTAATTATACAATTAACTGTTATCTATAAAGAATTTATGTTGGTGTGCTTTGTTTGGTATGTCAATTTTAGGACCTGGCTGACAAATAACACTCTAAAGAGCAGAAGGGTATATATGCTTTACCTTACCTATATAAGTAATACAGTGGGTTTATGGTTGAATTGGTTTAATAACTGATCATTACCACTAAAGTCTGGATGTGTTGTGGAAATGAGCAGGAACACCTTTAAGAAAGACTAAAACCAAGTCCACCTCATAGACATTCCTTTCCTTGCTTTCAGTGATGTATGGGGACACAATGTCATTACCAAGCTAGTGATTTAACACCCTTTAACACTTCCATCTGGAATGATAGTCAGCCCCAATGCTAAAAGTGTCGTATGGAATCAACCTTAGTCTGCTGGGCTTTGTGTGATTTGGTGCATCTGTTCTCTTCTACTTTTCTTGCGTTCTCTCTTTCCATTGCTTCTCCTCTTAGTGTCCACAGGACAGCTATAGGCCATGAAACCCTTTTAGTAGACTTATTTATTTTACTTTAGACAAACATGTTTGTCTAAGTTCACTCAAGGAAAACGGTATACTAACATATAAATGGGTAAATGGGTTCTTTTCTTGCTTTGTAACATCAACATTGTACTGTAATTCCACACAATTAATAAATGTAGGACACGTTTAAAACCAGAAACATGAAAACCCCTTTAACCTTTAAAATCTGCTGTTCTTTATCGCCATCTAGTGGTACGTTTTCCTTTGTGGCCGTCATTAACACTTCACTTCCATACAGTATTCGCATTAGCCCACATGTAAAAGTACATTTAGCATGTTTTGTATCTCCTTGTATAATTAAACAAATAAGGCCAATTGTTTTTTTTTGTTTTTCTTTGGTGGTTGAGGGAATATTTAGATTGTCTCGAGTCATACGTTTGCGCATGTAAAACAGTTGTTCAATACAAAACGTAACGTAAGTCCATTTAGTGTTGAGAATTTTAGTGAAAATCCGCCAGGCCTCACC
>JAZGTJ010000327.1:0-117187 GCA_036877575.1 Botia almorhae
AATATTAAAAAAACAAGTATAATTGTATAATTGCGATTATACTTGTCAGATCTAATCTTATGAATTTTTTTTAACTTTTCTTCTAAAATACTTATTTCTTTAGATGGATTTATTTATATTATTGAATATCCTTTAAAACAATGAGGTGATGGGGTTTTACTTGCTGTCAGTATTACAGAGAAAAACCCAAAGACTGTGCAATAAACGTAATATTTATTTTCCTGTAAACATCTGGTAAACGTTTATTACCATAACAAATCAGCACATAGGACTTTTAACATTAATTTAACACAGAAAAACGTGCTTTTAAATAAACTTAAAACAAAACCTGTGCTATAATGTAATTTAAAGTACAACCTGAGGTATAGTCTTTCAAGAAAATCAAACACAAAAATTACACTTTCATTTTAGTTCAACACAGCCAAAACAAATGTCAATCAAATAAAACTATGTACATGAACTCAGACATACTTTTCTTGGCATTTCTGTATGTTTATTGGCATCTTCACTTTATGAAAGCGGCCTCTGGAATCATTCCTTGTGTCTACAAGAGATACAAAAATGTAAAGGTGGAGTAAGATGGCTAAAGATAAGATTTTTAGGACAAATGGTCTATACTTTAAATCGTCTGAGCACTAATCAACACAAAAATACTTCCTTAAAAAAACCTTGTAAATTGATATAATCTAGCTCAAATCTGCTGAACTAGAATTGTTTGGAGTAGGAATAAACTGGAGAAAGTTTAGGGCTCTTGAACCAGAATGATTTTGCAGCTTTGCTCTTACCTTCAGTTCTGTAAAAATCTGAGCAGCTTGGTAAAAATCCCACGCATTATCCTGCAGACATCTGACAGCAACACAAAAACCTTAAATACACAAGACTTACCAGATTATCCTGACTAGGGGTGGGCGGTATGACCAAAATCTTATACAACTATTATATTATAAAAAATATTATACAACTAAACTGTGATTTTCATTAAGCCTAGTAACCTTGTCTGTACACTATTTTCCACATTATTTGTTCCATGTGTTCCATTATGTTTCTTCATCACTTTTACAAACACACAACTGCAAATACATGTACCACGATATAAATGCTACAGTGAAAACCCTGCCTGGTTGATATATTTCTACTGTCACAATATATAACATCATACCACCCACCCCTATAATATTTCAACCTTTAAACCATTATCAATATTTCAAATATAAACCACTTATTTCATATAAAGTGATATATTTACTACTAGAATTATTAAAAAGAACCACCAAGTGTATAACCATGACTTTAATAGACATATTTTCTGTTGCTCCCCCCTCACTTTTGAGACCATTCTAGGTTCATTTCAGACTGCTGGGAGAAGGCAGACAGCATTTCCTGTTGGGATGCAGAGAGAGTGGGCTCTGGGCTGCTGGAGGGGGGCAAGGCCGGAGCCGGGGATGGTGCTGCAAATGCACAATGCATCTCCTCATACGTGGTGTTCCTCACATAAAGCTCGTCGTTCACCACACACAGACTGCACAGATATACATTAAATTTTCAATGCATGATTACTGTGGCCAAAAAATGGCTTGAAGTTTGTTTTCTCTTTTTTGGCAACAAATCGATCTCAAAATACAAGTGTAGGGAGGCACAGAGAGAGTTTGTGACCATTGTCGCTCTTAGGGTCAATGTTAAACAGGTGCAATAGCACTACCTACTATGTTGATGAGTCAATCAGATAGTGGTGCTGAATTACTTACAATATTATCATATGTGTAGTATTAACATATCAACAATCATAGTTAATAATATTCATTGTTTTAATTAAAAAAACAAACTGCACACTGTAAACTTTAACCAGTGTTAAAGTGCTAGACAGTGTCTTTTGAAGAAGGCCAGTAAATAAAGAGTCTATAACAGGAATGTGTTTTAATTTAGTCACTGCTGTGTTTGACTGGCTTTTCCTACCCAGAGGTCTGAGCTGGAACTGTGATGAAGACCCTAGAGAATGCCCGGAAAATGTCACTTAATCTGCTATTAGCTAAAGAGAGGAAAACAAATGCTTTAAAAATACAATGTTCTTTAACATGTTTGTAAACATACTATAGGCCTAGTATACGTAATTAGTCTTATCCCACACATATTATTTGCAAAAATACCATTAACATGTCTGACATTTGTTTTTTATGTAAAGCTGCTTTGAAGCAATGTAACATTGTAAAAAGCGCTATATAAATAAAATTTAATTGAAATTTAATCAACAGAACCTCAGACAGGTGTAATTGTAAGTCTCACCCTCTTTGAAAACTCCGCTCACAGTAAACACTAACAAAGAACTCTACGGGAAAGACAGAAAACATTAAATGCCAAAAACTGGGAATAAATAAATATGAAAGAAATAACAATGTTTAGGAAACTCACTGTGTATGTGTTAACATCGACAGTAAATGAAGATATATTGTGCGTGGTCTTTGGGAGTTCACTGAGGAAGGCAACCACAGTCAGCCGTGAGTGTTTTAGCAAGCGGAACCGCGTAGCTGTCAGCAAGAAGGAAAGATTTTCAGATGTATCAGAGAAGTTCACATAGACTCCGATTTATCAGGTATGAAACTTACAGGAATCTTTGACCATCTTCATATTGCGGCCACCTTCGATATACACCCTGAAGTTGCTCCTGAGTAATTGACAGCACTGTGTTTTAAACATTGTCCTAAATTCTTGTATAATTATAACATCTTTTTAATGACCACTCTTCAGTTTTTTTGACAGGATTATTTAAATAAAAAGCACATGTGCAAAAATGTTACTCAAATAAAAGTGACCTAAAATATACACTTGTACAGATTATAACCCAAAATGATAATGTCTGCATTTCTTAATGACCCAGCTGCAAATTTACTTTGTGTAGCCATCAATCAAATATTTTGCAATATAACAATAAAACTGTACATTTAAGTGTCATTACAAGATTCATCTTCAATCTTACAAAAGCAAATGTCCACTGAAAATGTCAAAATTCAAGTTCAGAACAAAAATAATCAGTGGACAAGGAGATGGAAAACTGCACCTGGAAAGATTGTGTATGACTGGCAGACTGAGAGAGAAACAGGCTCCATCATGATAAAAGTCCAGCAGCTGCTGTCTGTCCCCAGAGTCATACACACTGTAAAAACTGCCATAAAACACACACGTCGCTGCTGGAAAACAGGTAGTAAGAGCTTATTCCATGAAGTCACTTGCAAAGACTACTCACGTTTGCAGAAAGTGCTGAATGATCTCCTTAATTTCGTTGGAGACTAAATAGCTGCCCTGGATTAATCACACACACATATCCCAGTCAATACCTCCACCTGCACCCGTTATACATTAAAACAACAGTGCAAAACCAACATAGACTCCTTCCATTACCTTACTGAAAGGTACAGAAGTGCTGGTGTCCAGATCAAAACAGATAGGTGGTGGAAGAACATGACCATCCTATGACCAAAACAGCATGCTGTATTCACATGATTTATCTCTAAATCACTATGGCAACCTTTTCCATGAAATATTAACATGTTTCACTGCCTGGGTGACTAAGCATTTCTTCAGAAATCAGTTCTTTCTCTGATAAAGTTTTCTACTGCAGAGAATTTGGTTAGTTCAAACATAATCCATAGAGAAAAAAAACTCACCAGTTTAAGAAGTCTTGGAAATCGCTTCCGAACAGCACTGGAAGACAAGAGGAAAAAACAACAAAAAAATACTTAAATACACTAATTTACACCATCACTTTAAACTACACCAAATTCAACAAGGTTTGTCTCTATAACAATAAAGCGATAAAGACAATGTTTAAAAAAAACAGCTAAAAGACTGGCTTCCCAGAATACAACACAGGATAAAGCTGTCAGTCAGAGAATCAGAATCAACAGGATTCTGGAAATCTCTGTAAAATGTCCGCCTGTCCAACCTGCACAAATGCACATATACACACAATAACAATATCACACAAACAATGTCATAAGAAAGACTTTTCATTTAGACACAATACATTTGCATTTAATCACTATATCTTTGAATTATGGATGCTGTTAAAATAAAAAAAAACTTTGAAACATTACTTTGGAGGCCCATGCCATAAGTAAAGAAGGACAAACCATAAGTAAATCTTAGTTAAAGCTGCAATCCGTAACGTTTTTTGGTTAAAAATGAACAAATTCAGTTATTGAGCAAGAACATGATCTTCAACACAGTCTTCTTACCCCAATTAAAAACTGTATGTTTATAACGATTTATAATTTGAGCTGTCATTTCCTAAAAATGTTCATCTGTAAACAGAAAGATGATGATTCAGGTACTATATCACATGTTCGGGTACTGTAGATTGTGCAGCGTTTGTAGCTTGTTTTTATGTCAGTTGTTTAGAATTTAAATTTGTCTATCACATTAAGAAAATAACTCTGCAAGTACACTGCAATTTTATGTTTCAAACAAAGATGGCGGTAGAAAGGCAAAAGTTCTGAGCTTTAAAACAGATTGCAGCTTTAAAATTCTCATTAGCTCATTAGCCCTACTTAAGTTACTTCAGGTCGTGTCACTCTTCATGCTTTTATTTGTATGAGCTCATGCAAATGTTAAAACATATTTATCCATGAGGGATTATTATCTACAGGTCTGTGACCATCAATATTCCAACTTGTCATTGTCCCTAACTCCTGACCCTGACTTTTACCCTATCTGGACACTGGTACTGACCTGATATACGTGGCCCGATCTTCAAAGTAACCACACAGAGGGTTCCTGTCCAACCACAGTTCAGCCAGCTCGAGGCCCTTTAAACTATCCAGCTCCTGCTCTGACTTCAGCTACAGACATACAGAACCAACACAACACATCCTAACATAAGTGCTAAACTCAACTCTATAGAATTTACAGTGAAGTAAATTGAAACTGAAGAATTAATCAAGCTAATGTTCTCTAGAACAAACATTTGTTAACAGCAAACACTAAATGTAAATTCAGCAACTCTCACCTCATTATGAGACAGATTCAGTTTCTGCAGGTTGGGGGCTTTGTTTACCAGTTCTGCAATGTCATTCAGTTTAAACAGCTTGTTGCTGCTCAGATCCAAACACAACAACTGTGAAGCATGAGAAAGACCACAAAGACAACTTTGATTCCACACTAGGTGAAGGCTGTTGCTGCACCCTAATTTGCCTACTTCTACTATGGACTAAACGGATGTGCTCTCTTTGTGATAGGAAGCAGTGTGTATTTCCAAACATTACTAACAGAAACCTAGCTGAGTTTCACTGATGTCAATTCTCACCTATCAAAGCCTGAGAAGACCCTACCATGAAGGCATGAATCTGTACTCTGCTGTCCTCTTGAATAACCCTCTTGAATGTCAGTTCACTCCATATGTAAACATCCCTCCCAACTCCAACTGTATTAATGCTTGATTATGGTCATTTACAATATCTCAGAGCTCATGTTTTTCCTGTCTTAATGAACACAAGATCCCTATGAGACGCCTGACAAATGCGTTTCCTGGAATCAGCATCTGACTGCTTCCAGGAAGCATCTGTTATGTCGTCTCACAGACAGCTGTTTACCAGAGAAATATAATCGCACAGTTTGTTTAACTGGTTCCACCAGCTGGACATTTTGATCTCCTATTTATGTTCAGATATCATGGATGAACTGCTGGATTAGATGCAGTCTCTATATTTATATATCACGGCTACTAGACAGAGGGCACAAACCAATGTGCGAAGAGCACCTGGTCTTTGACACACTTTTGAAGTGATCACAGGCATGTGTTGTGGTATCACTTTTCCTAAGTAGTCCCTTCCACCCAAAACACCCTAGCAACTGCATAGCAACATTGTTGCAATGAACCAAAACACCCTTGCAACCACACCAAACACCCTAGCAACCACCCCACACACCCTAGTTACTGCATTACAAAATCTTAAGTTCTATGCAATGTAAGCTGTAAAATGTCAACCTGTTTGGTGTAGCATGACCTCACCTCTGGAATATTCTCCTCTATGATTTGTAACACAGCCTTCATGCAGCCCTTCCTGCTTAATTTTATCACAATGTTCCGAGAAACCAAGTCTGGTGCAAAAGAAACAACTTTTAAACTGACAGTGCAGGTTTAAAAGATCATAAAGTAATGGTAGAATGTATTTTGCAGCCAAAATGCAAAATTGGGATCACCTGGATCAGTACGAATGCTGCTCAAATCTAGACACCTCTGATTACCATCAAAGCGTTTTGACATGCATCGCTGTGAAGAAAAACCAAAGTTAAATGCGCATGTCTGAGAGAAAAGATGTTTTTATTGCACATGACGAGCATCGTTGATCTCACCTTTAAATGCTCCAGTTCCTCTGGCTGAAGTTTATTTGGGAGGAAAGGCGGTTTGAAACAAGGACTCATAAAGACAGACACCTGCAAAATAGTAATGGCAACACACTAAAGATGTCAAGACACCTGTTTTAATGACTCTAGGTTAGACATTCTGTTTTAAAACACCAAAGTCTTTGATTTCATATTGACTTTAAACATGCCACCCTTAATTACAGGCACATTTGGGTAAATTAATCCGAAAAATAAGGATAATGAAATATGATATGGATGATTAGTTTAAAAATAGAGGAACGGTACAGTACTTTGCACCCTTTGCTGTCTGTGATTTTGTTACTGAGTTTGCAAAGAGCACTGGCAACGGCTGCATCATCCACGTAGAAATGAACTTTGTAACCTTCTTTAGAGTACTAAACACAAGCACAGTGAGATGCAGTCAGACAAACAGTGGTCACACAGCAGCTGCAAATATTGCATTTTAAAAAGCAGGATACACGATTTAAAGTGACAGTTTACTATGAAATGAAAAATATCAATGTTATTGTTTGTGTTTCTTGTTTACAGAAAGCAACAATTTAAAAAAATATATTTTGTGTAACATGAGAAAGTTAGTTGTGTAAAACGTGTGTGAATGATGCCCCTTTTCATTTCTGGGTGAACTATTGTTTAAGTATTTAAACAAAAAGACAGTAAAGAGTTTAAACTAACAATAAGTGGCCAAGAACCCTTACCTCATAATAATTTACTATAATATTTGCTAATATTAACTTTGCTTCCCCCCAGTGTACTTTTTTAATTACTACATACTCATTTAACTGCTAACGGTCTGTATAATGATTACTTACATGTAGGGGTTTAAACCGTATTGGACAGTAATTCTGAAGGACCCCTAGCAGCCACTTCTTATCATATTTCTTTCCACGTGGTATCTGTGCAGCAAATATAATGATTTCAGACCACATCAAGACCACATTCTTCATTTATCATTGCATATTAACAACAAACAACTCTCACAACTCTCACAAAATGTTCCAGATCAAATCTGGCCTTTGCCAGCTGGGTTTTACTAGTTACATTTGTGAATTATACACTAGTTAAAATGCATTTAAACGAGCATTTTCTCTGTTGTGATGTAGAAAACATGAATAAAGAGTGTATTGTGCTGTTTTGTTTGACTCTTACTGTCATTTTGAACCAATTTTTCCCTCCTCCACCTCCTTCTCCTCTCCCTGCACTTCCTGCCCCGAAACTCTGTGCCCTTCCCCCTCGTAACTTTTCGTTCCTTACCTCTCCCCTCCAGCTGGACTTTGCTTTTGGAATACTGCAGAAAACGGATCTTATTCAGTGTGCTAATATAAACTGGCAATTACATGCCAAAATTTGAATTCTTTTATCAAGTCAAATCCATTGCAAGAATACAACTTCCACTTACAATCTCTGTTCTGGAGGCTGGGCACGGTGCGGAGGATGAACTGGATTGGTGTATGAACATGCCCTGTTGGACCACCCACCTTTACGGTTCAAAAACTGCAGACCACCGACATGACCATCATGCTCTGAAACAACAACACAAGAGCATGTCTCTTGTATCAGGCATCCAATGAATTTTAATTTTCACTATCATCTTTAATAAATGGACATTTGATGACATTTGTTCAGTGTACTGTACACAATACGGAAAAGCAAGCAAACAAACAGCACTAAATACTCTAATAGGCTACATTAATTCATCTGACCAGACAACTAATCTGTTAAACAAAATCTGCTTTAAAAAATGTCAGGTGAAGTTGTTACAGGCAAGTTGTTGCCTGTGTTTTACATGTTATATATGTATCCAATTTATTATTTCGTTCTAATCATTACATAATTGTTGCTCACTAAAACAATAAATAAACGACAGGCTCTTTCCAAAAGGTCACGGACTGTACCTTTTTTCTGGGCAATAACAACACTTCAGGTCTGTGACTATACAGAAACTGCTTTTCACATACTCCGAAAATTATTTACTGGGGTAAAAACAGAACAGAACAGCAGTGCAGAACAGTAGATGTTTACCTGTAAGACAGCCGTCAGTGCTCCACACCCGTCTCACCACTGAAGAGACATTAGGATCTAAGAGAGGAGACGAATGCAAATACCCGTGGAAAAGATTGTTGTTTTTGTTGTCCATTATGCCAGAATATAACTGCAAACCAACTGATAGGTTTTTATTGCGAGCGTTAATATTTTAAAAAATGCTGCATATTTGAGTCGTGTCATAACTATCTATAAGTTCATATAGTGATTAAGAATTACGACTGCGCACTACTCAAAAAATAACATACTATTGACGAACTACTATTCCCACAATGCTTTGCTAGAACCAGACGTTTCTGGCTTTTCTTCGCAATAATTTTAGACTAAAATACATTAACAATATTACTGTTGTACAAAAGTAGAAAGTTATTTTTTAAAAGACTGCTAATATTTTAGTTACTGTGTGTTGTGGGTTGGTTTCCTTTAATTTTGCATTTAATCATCAAATAATAATTGTAAATTGTAATTTTTAAACATTTAATAAACCAACAAGTTCTCAGACAACATCGTGGTTGATAGTTTCTGATCATTACTAAAATCCAACATGCTACTAAAGTTTTTACTAAGCTACAGATACACAGCATGCCTACAGTTAAAAACATAACACACGATATTTAATGTGTTCGGTTTGAAAACTAAACACATGGAATTATGTTACTTAGATTCACCAATAATTATTATTATTATGTTATGAGTATTTGACACTAGGCGTCAGAGTTCAGGTAAGTCACGCTTTGCATTTGCATAATTTCTGTTAAAACCCATTACCTAACGTTGGCGTGATAAATGTTTGTCCGTTTTTTTAAACCACTCTACGGTATTATGAAAATGTGAAGGTAGGCAGGTGATGATTTGATCAAACCCGTCAATCAGTCTGCATTAATCATTTTCAGGCACTGTGCAATTTCCCAGTTAAAGACGCTAACCATATCGATTTAACAAGCCATATATCATAATAAATCTGTTACCTGAAGAACTAGGGTGGACGTGTGCTATAACAGAGAGGTTGGGGTACCGTTCCCGGTTACAAGTCATGTTCCACCGACTTAATTAACCTCTTTCAACTGCCACCGACCGCGTGCTCTCACCGACTCACGAATCACGCATGAAAACGTGCTTATTGCGTATACGCAAATAATCGTGTGCAATAATATTTCTAATACAGAGAAAGAAATTTTCTTGCTCTGATCAGCATGCATAGAAAACTATTTGCACCTTTGCTAAATCAGTAAAATGTATTAAGATAGGGATATAAACAGACTATCAGCACTGATAAAACCCTTTTCTATTTAGGTGTTTACAGAAGTAAAGTGTGGTGGTGGTGAAAATCGAACAATGCTAACAACAATGAAATAATGTTGTGGGTGATGGTAAGGGTGTTTCAAGTTAATATTCTGGTCCTTAGCTTGCTTGGGTCCCTCAGTCTATGAAATTGCAATAGCAATATTAATGCTTATTAAACATAGTCATCATCTGGAAATGAAACAGAAACATAACACAAGTGGTGCAACTTTTAATAACAAGCATTTAGTATACATTTTAAAAAGCAATGTAGTAACATACATTCCACAGAAACATTGGTCCAACCATAACAACACAAGTGGATTAATGCTTTAATAATACTGCTAACTCTTGGGTGTCCAGTCCTGCTTAGCACCCTGCAGAATTTAGCTCCAACCTTAATTAAACATACCTGAACCAGCTAATCACGGTTTTACCAAGCAGCCAAAAAATTCCAGTCAGGTGTGTTGAGGCAAGTTGGAGCTAAACTCTGTAGGACACTGGCCCTTCAGGACCGAGTCTGGACACCTCTGGACTAATCATCATCAACATCTAAATGGTCTTGACTAGCGGATCCAATCCTGCAGTCTGCATCAGGTATTTATCTAAATACAGTGTTTTTTTACCAACGTTTTCAATTCAACATCAAATGAAGGAGCTTGATTCCATCTATGTTTTTGGTTTGAAGTAAAATCAGTTGATGTCTGTGTGGTCAGTCTTATAGTGATGGCTCCTGACCATGTTCCTCTGCTTGTCTGATTGCTTTACTCAACAGAGAGATGAGAGAGACCAACCCAATGAGGTACCCATCTTCCCTATTACCCTCTACCCATGGAACATCATGCCTCAGGTGGACATCGTCTGGGGTTGGGATGGTCTTCCCAAAATCTATCATCCATATATTGACTTTGCTGCTGCTGTCATGAACGAAGAGCAGAGAACTTCCTATGATCTGTGAGATGTTTGGAGGTAAAGGTGAAACCAGGTCCCATAAGTCCCATAAGAAGTGTTTTGGAATGAAAACAGTATAGCAAAAGAAAAGTTAATTGAACATTTGCACTGACCTCATGTTTTCTAAAGAAGTTCGACTGCTTCAGTGTTTCATTCAGTGCCTGTAATCTGGATTTGTAAGCCTTCTGAGATGCACAAAGTATAAACATAAAATATTTTCATATTTGTAATTAACTGTACAGTTTCAATAAACTATAAGGCAGTCTTGCTGAGCAGTAAAGAAAGTCATATGGGTCAAAGCAAAACGTATGAACTAGGGAAGTCTGCATAAAATCAACATGAAACAGTTTTTTGGCAACAGCTTGATTTTATTTATCAGAAATTGACTGGATTGTGGATGTTTCACACCTGTATAAAGCCAGGTGGTTAGAGTGGAGGGGTTAAAATTAAGAGTAACATTATGGTAACAAAAAGCAAATCCTTTTAAAGAAAACACTGCTTTTTACATTTTGATAAAAGATTGTAAAGTTTTTTTTTAATTTAGGAAAAACGCACTGATTAATTTTGCACAATAAATCTAAGCACAAATGTGTAATAATAATAATAATAATTTTTTATATAAAAAAATAAAATAAAAATTTGGTCCATTTTAAATGAATTTTAACTAATATTTGCTGGTATTTGTAAGTATAAAGTATACAGAACTCTTCAGTATATTAAGTACATAAATGTTAATATGAAATGTCGTGAACTCACTAGAATGTGACCCTGCCTCTCGGTGAAGAATAACAGGGTTTCTGTCACTTGGGCCTCTGTGCGTGTCTTGTAGAAGTCTCTTAATACTTTTCCATTTCCCATCTGGAATAAAGCACATAGCTTTAAATGTGGTCTTAATGATAAAAACTGAATCAGAATGTTGTTTGAAACACTTCGAAATATAAAAATGGTCATACAAAATCCAAAAAACAAATGTCTTAACATACAGGGCATCTCTCTTTGCGATCATCTAACTTTTACTTATGCTTCATTGAGGTTTTGACTTGACTTTCATACCACTATCCCTTCTATACGAAAGCCCAGTGCTGAGGTAGTACTGCTGTCATCTCTCCACTGTAGGTAACGCAGCTTTGTCACACCTCCCTGTGCATGTTCCTCCACAGTGGGAGCTGCTGGATCTACTTTCATCATCTTGTGATACATATCACTTCGCATGCTGGTGTTGCTCCTGGCCTTGATGATCTCCTCTTCCTGGTATGTCCTAAGAGTAATGTCACAGAACAGACTGCTGGTGAGTTATCAGATAATGGTATTATCACTCAAACATTGTTCTAAATCAAATAGGACAACAAATGATCATTCACATTAGTCATTACCATTTGTTGTGGTTTTCTCTTACTGTGATGTTGCCTCCTGACTGTTATTAGTACTTGTACTATTAATGCAAAAACTGCTGAAACGTGTACTACTGATGACATTGGCTTTGAGATCATTTTCACTAGCCTCTAGTTGATAATCATGCATCACAATTTATATTGTGTGTATATTTGTATAGTATTACTTCTTGATGAGTATTTCCTCTTATGAGCAATCAAAACAAATACTTTAGAAAGACTATATTGAGAATACAGGCCCTAAAGTAGAAGCTAAATGCAGCAAAAGTAAATACACTGATCATTGGAACAAAATTAAATACACATTTGATTTCCAGTGAACAGTTCCCACTACATGAACATGACCTGTTATAAAATGGCCTATGAACTCAATTTTGGACCTTTTGGCGCTGTCTGTTTGCATCATGACTCCTCATGGAAAAACAATTGCCAAAAAATAATTGAAAAATTTGATGGTGAGATTTCACAAAGATGGAAAAAGATACAGGAAGATTAGTGACCAACTAAAACTTAGTTGAAAACAACTAGCTGAAACAGTTGCAGCAGTAATTAGAAGATACAGAATGAGCCATAGTACCGCTAATAAGAGCCGCAGTGTCCTTTTAAACTTATGCCATGGACAGTGTGCTGCCTGGACAATCTAGCTCTGAGAAACATACAGGCAAGTGCTTTAGACTTGGCACAGAGGTTATTAATAGAAATCTAAGTTTCTGTGACAGCTTAGTGTAAAGGGCACTGCATAATGTTAACCTCTATGCACCAGGTCGAAGACAAAAACCCTTGCTTGCTCTTCAGCAAAAGACAGCAAAATTAAACTTGGCTAAGAAAAACATAAAAGAAGCCTGATGTATATTGGGAGCACATTCTTTGGTCAGATGAGACCAAATAAATTTGTCAACATGCTTGTTGTGAACCTAGCCAGCACTATAACAGTGAATGCATTGTCCCGACAATAAATTTATGGAGTGGGATGATATGGGGCTGAATCAGAGGTCACAGATCAAAAGGTGTTGGAGAGATCATAGACAATGAATGCCTATGGATATACCAAAATATTGGCTTACAAGATGACTCCCAGTCCCCAGAAGCATGGCAGAAGAGGAATATTCCATGATGAATTTCAAAAGTAAAAAGTGAAACCTATGGCCTGGCTAAGTATATTACCTGACATAAACCCAGTAGAACATGTTTTGGCCATTTTAAAGAGAAAGGTGGAGCAACAAAACTCCTCCAGCAAAGAGAAACTGGAATAAAATAGTCTCTGAAGAATGCCACATCTTTCCAGAACTTTGTGCATTACTGGTCTCCTCCATGCCTAGTAGGGTTCTGTCAGTCATTAAAAACAGAGGTGGACATACACAAGTATTGAAGAAATAAAAGATTTGAATTTCCATGATGAAAGGTGTACAGATTGCAGTTTCTACTGTGGTGCCAGTATTTTTATTGTAAACTGTTTATTCCACATTTTTACACAGGAGGAAATACCCTACAGTTAAACTTAGGAGCAAAGCTAATATATAATTATCAGGCATTTGACATTTAAGCAATTGTAGAGGGCCATACTCACTTCTGTTATATACTAAACTTTAATTTATATTCAGAGGTAAAGCTATAGTTAGGTTTGCGCCTACCGTATGCCCATTTTGCAGTCCATGATAACGGGAGACTTCAGACCACTGAGTAGATCCTCTAGACGGATGTAGTGCTCCTCACCCTGACTGACGTGGCCAAAATATTGAGGCACAAACTGATGGAGCGCGTCAGACATGAGAGCCTGCAGACAGATGTCCTCCACATCACAATACTTCTTCAGCACCTCCCCACCCTCACTCAGCTTTACATTACCTGGAGAGAGTGCACCAAACATGCATTTACGGGGGATTCTTGATTTTAAACATCCATCTGTGTTTGCTATTATTGATATAATGTATCTTACAATAATGTATATTACAACTCTTTACTTTATCATTAATATGCTAACTATTGTCATGTTATTATTAATACTTATGTTTTAATAAAAAGAGATATATAAGAAAGTTTGCTATACAATACCAGCCTAAATAGGTAGTTTTTTTCTATTGGGTAACATTAACCAATATAAGCTGTTTCAGAGCTGGAGCCAGTTTATTTCAATTAAAAGTTACAAAAACAAGCATTTTTAAAAAATAATGTGCATAATAATGTGCCAGAACTGTGTTTAAGCAAGAATTAAGGGTATATATATATTTCATGTTGACTGTAATAACATGATTGAAATAGTGGGGGAATAGGGAGGGAGGGTAGCAAATCAATGTCTTGTAGAAAAGCTACACACCTTGGTGACCAGCCAGCTGGATCCAGGAGCTGTGTGTGCGCCTGGACAACTGCATTATGGTCAAGAACGTTCTCCATGTTCGACACTGGAAATGATGAAAGGGTTCATTTCTTTTGGCACTGCCTTCAAACTGTAAACAATGTCGATGAAGCTGCTATCTTCATTGACTGCTAAGCTGCTAAGATGTTGTCTTTCATCACTAGAGTTCATAAAATAATATATCAATGTTTACAGTTCTTCACTATGGAGCAAAAATTGCACCAAAACTAAACAAACAAATTCAGCATTTTGCAAACAAATTTAATCTGCTTTGGAAGGAAAAACTTAATTTTCAAAAAATAGAAAGTGCTTTGCAAATACAAATGCAATTTAAAAAAAACATGCAGAGGTGCAACACATAAATGTATTGTTGTACAACATGCCTTTTATATGAGATTCTTTCAGCTTGATTTTCTTGCAAATGCAGCTGTGCTACTTTATTAACATTCCTGCATGTTTGACAGAGCTGTGTGTTCTGTGTGTGTGTGTTCTGTATTTACAACTGAAAAATTCAATAAAATAAAATATACAAAAAAAAAACATTCCTGCATGTTTTGAATGTTGGTTTATGAAAAGCCAATATGAAAGCCTTTTGAGATTGCTGCTAAATAGAATTATATAAACAGATGCACAAAAATTAATTATTTTGAGTGAGAGTGGTATGGACAGTAACCAGCCTTCATATATTCAAAACACACATTTTTAAATAATTTATAGAAATTTATTGTAACAGTTGAATAAAATTCAGAATGAAACCTGATGTACATTGCTTCCGAAATGGTAAATGTGTATTTTCTCAGTTGCTGCCTGAATGAGTGGCACAAAGTAATGTTCAAGGCTTTTCCCAAGAGACTAGGATAAAATGTAGGATATACGTATAAACGTTGTGTTGTAAAACACGATACATCCATTTATTACTTTTCTGAATTTTTTTGTATTTGTAAAGTGCTTTCTGTTTGTTTGAGAGTCGAGTTTTCCTCGCAAAGCAGATAGCATTTGTTTGCAAAATGCTGGGTTTGTCTGTTCAGTTTTGTCACAATTTTAGCTCCATTCTTCACTTTTATAACAAAGCTCTATAAACACTGTTATTAATACACATTATTACAGGATGTGTTAAGGTAGGAACATTTGGCAGATTAGTTTGTTTTTGGAAAATTGCAAATTTGACAGTCACATGCCCATTTATCTCCATCTATTGGACTATGCAAATATGTTATACAAATATGCTATGTTGTGGTGCTCTTTCAAAATCATGCAAATTGTCTACCACATTTCACTACACCAAAAAAATGGTCCACAGGTCAAAACTTTACCCACCACCAGGTTTAACCGGTTCTGAAAGATTCTACAGAACACTGAAGTAAAATAGGCGGCGCTTTCTAAGACATTTGTTGACGTAGACATTCGTCTAGTTTGTTGTTTTCCAGAATTCCACTCACCCTCTTCATGGTCTTTCTCCTGGCTGCTGTATCCTCCCCCTCGCTGAAGACATCATCACTCTCGGCTGAGGAGTTGTTGAAGGAAGAGGAAGATGAAGCTGAGGAGTGTAAAAAAACCCGAGAGAGGACAGGATGTGGGACAAAGTCTTTCGTTTCTCTGTCCTGTTCCTCACCCTCTTTCTCCATAACTCTGTTCATATGAAGTTCTTCATCACCTGATGTCTCAAATGTTACAGTGTTTCTATGTTTGGAAATCCAACTCCTTTGCCTCTGGCTTTTGTTCTCAGTCATCTCACTCTTATTGCTCTCATCAACGCTCTCCAAACTTTCACCCAGTCTCTCCCTCATTCTGTCCCTCAGCCTTTCCTTAATGTCAGTCTTGCCTCTCCACAGGCTCTTTCTAGTTGCTGCATTCAGCGTTGTCTTTGAACCTTCCACAAGAGTTTTATTTGCCATCACTCTCTCTTTCACTTGCTTCTCAATTTCCTTGTCTGTGGTAATTTCTCCAGCAGGTATCATTAGATGTGCCTGAGGTTCTAGTTTCATAACCTCTTCTGGTTCTTCATGTGTGTTTGTCTGCATTTCTATAGGTTCTTTCAGCCTGGATGAAAGGATGGCATGAGCAGAGGCCAAGTTAGGTTTGATTCTGAAGCTTGATTTTTCAAAATGATAATTTTGTTTGACTGAAGATGAAGAGAACTCCAAAATGTTTTCTTCTGTGGCCCCTCTTACGCTGTCCTCATTACCTGCATCACTCTCTTTGCCTAACAACGCACTCATGCTTCTTGTAGGTAAATCCAAGTCTTTCATGAAGCTGCTTGAATAGAAATGCTTATTGGAAATATGTGAAACTGCACTTTTGTTGTTTTGAGCTGTAAAGGAAACGAATAGGAGAGGATGATTGAAATTATATTCTTTTATAATACATGTATATGTATTAAATATACATATAAATAACATTAACACTACATATGAAAAATAACAATACAAAATCTAAACAAGTAGTCATTAAAAGACACAGGCACATCATTTAATGATTTCCTGAACACAAATTTAACATTTTAGACACACTTCCCCTTTGCCCAGGAAATAGCCAACATATGTTCAAAACAATTGCTTATAGGAAAAAGCACCCACTCCCACATACCAGACTCATCAGTTCTTTATCACTCCAGCAGTTCAGTACCAAAGACGTAAAGTTCAAAGTTTTGCTTTCAATGTTCACTCCGAGGACTCGTGAGTCGAGTGTTGAGAACTGAGGTGAGACAACCACGCACACACATTTCCATCTGTTTATTTGACAGGTGCCTTTGCCTTACAGTGCACGACAGGTACAGTATAGATTTTATCAGCATTTATGTTCCCTGGAAATCAAACACTCTGTAGTGAATATTTGGGTTAAACTCACAAAAACACGTCAAGGTCATATTTTCCCCTTTAAAATTTACAAAAGATATTATATCAAAGATATCCAAAAGTGGTATTTTACAACCAGTAAAGTGATATTCAAAGGAATTGCAACTCAACCAGTGGATATCTCTCTGTTGGGTTGTTTTCCAAACAGACACGCATGGAAATAAATGCAAATTTATATGTAACTTTCCAAACATCAGCCACAACCAAATAACATTCTCCCTTAAGGCTATTTATTGGCATAGTATCACTGGGTTCGGCTAAAAAGACAATAGTGTGTATTGTAAATATTTAATGTTGTATATTTTTAGCAACAATGGAAAGTCTGGAAAAACTCAAATGTCCTCAGATATATATATATTTTTAAATATTAAGGAGACAAAATAAAACAAACATGGTGGAATATATAAAGGATTTTCTGGATAACTTTTAAAAATACAAGTTATTAATGTTTTTGCTCTAAAACCATTTGTCCATCCCTTAGCATACAGATGGGCTCATCCTCTGTAGCCTCTCTGGAGTCTTCATTTTCATACACCCCAATATCTGGAATGGATTCTTCCTCCTCATCAGTATAGCAATCTATGGTGTCTTGTCCTTTCATTGTAATGGGGGAATCCAACAAGCGTTTTGTAGTGGCTGTACGTATGTATAAAGAAACAAGAAATCAAGGAAATCAAAGAAACAGCTACATACACGTTTAACTAAATTTGTTTTTGTTCTGTAAAACATTTTTTACAGAACAAAAACAATTTTAAACAAATTAAATTTTAAAAGGATAGTTCACCCAAAAATAAAATGCTTGCCATCATTTACCCTCATGTCATTGCAAACCTACATGACTTTTATCCTAGTTTAATTTTGAGAAATGTTGCTGTGGTTTTGTATCCATACAATTGAAGTCAATGGGTGACACTGTTATTTGATTACCAACATACTTCATAATATCTTTTGTGTTCTCAAAAGCAAAAAATGAAAAGAGGGTGATTAAATAACGGAAGACTTTCCATTTTTAAGTGAACTACACCTTTAACCCTTTTAATTCTACATTCCTAGGCTTATTGGATGACCTTCATCCAGAGATTCTGAATCATCGTCCGGCTTCTCTGATTCTTTCATTTCATCTTGATTCATATCAAACACAAATTCAGCCTGAAGCAAAGAAAACATGACAACACAGTCACACACACCGCAGCAACACAAAACTCTTCTCCACTACAGATTGAGTTTACTGTCTTTATCATATAGGTATAAAAAAGTGTAATTAACCTTTTGTTTGTCCTTCTTTGCAGGTGACCTACGCTCACCCAGATTGACTTGTAGGAAGCTGAGGATGATGATCAAACTAAGGAAGGCAAAGTTAGTCATCACACCGATTGACGCTGAAGTCAGGGGGAAATGATACAGCAAGTACCTGAGCATATCAGAGAGACAGGCCTGGATCTAAGGACTGTATGGTATGTACAGTAATGTACTGTAAATTAATAGCAACATGCACACAAACCTGATGCCTGTAAAGTGGGCAAAAATGTAGAGATTTGCTCTGTAGATTTGAATATGTTGAGAATGGATCTCAATAACAGCACCAACAGTGGGTTTATACTGAAAAGAGAGTAACATTACCAGCTGTGTGTCCAATAACCCAGGGCGCAACAAGGGTTTCTGGGCCCCCTGGCTAATTAATCACGTTCCAGGAAGAGGGGGATCTGCTGGGCCCCCTGTATGACCAAGTCCCCTAGAATCATCCCACCCCCTGCCCCCTGCCAACAGCCGTTAACAAATTTAAAATGATTTACAGTCTAGTATCAGTAAGGCAGCATATAATTACACTAAATGCAAATAGCCAATCTTATTGGCAAATGCAATTTTCATTAACTGCGCCTTCAGACAAGAAAAATAATCTTAGGTCTACTTTAAGTCCACTTTGTAAAACAACATCAATTTGGACTTAGTCTTAACCAGATACTACAAATGTTGTCATTTATACAGTCGGTATATAAAGCATTTATTTTGAAACTAAGGGTGAATAGCCACTGCCTATCAATTAAACCATTCGTCATATGTAATCCTTAAGGATGTGTGGGTGAGAAATACTCACAGAATCATCTTTGAACTCTGAATATAGCTCCACTAAGACTGACTGCTTCTGCTCTGATGTTCCCGTTAACAGAATTGGGGAAAAGATCATGGTGTTCAGAGCCTGAAGCAGAGAGGAGCGATAGTGGAGCATTGCCTGAGACAGAAAAAGACAAGAGGGAGATCACTAGTAAAAATACCAGCAATGATGAATTGGATGCTGGTCACCAGGCTTTTCAACCAGCTTATCCAGCAAACGTTCCTTAGTCAACCAGCTTTGTTAAGAGCATGCTTAACCAGCGGCACCAAACCAGCACTAACCACCATAAGATAACTTTGTCCACATGGAAATTCATGCTAGTTTAGACTGATCTTTTCAGCAGAGATGTTTGCTTTAGGTAAAAGGTTAAATAAACATTAATGATTAAACCATCTGCATTGCAAAGAGTATATACACTCTTATTTACATTAATGTGAATATGGAGTATCAACATTAATGTCAGTATAAATTTACTTTCAAAGACAACTAGATATACATGTAAATGTACATGTTTTGTGTTGTACTTACAGAATGTGCAGACATGCCAATAATTTGACCATCTTTAGAATAGAGAGACATCTTTACAAGGAACATTCCCAGCTCTTGATTGGCTGGAGACTCTGGCATCTCTAGCTCTAGTGTGATCTTGTAGGGTTGACCGTAAGTCATTACCTGTAGTGGGAATAAAGAATAAAGATCCATCTGGAATTTGGGGAAAATCATTTCCAAAAACCTTCAAAACAAAATGTGTTAATTTAGGGAAAAATGACAATTCACCTGGTGTTTTCCATTCTTTAGAAGAGAGATGTTAGCCACTGGGAAAGAGCACATAGCATGATGAGGGGTTGGACAATCTGTTCTGCGAAGAAAACAAAGACACAACTACTTTTCAAGATATAAATAAATGCAGAATCACTAAATCTTTTGTTTATCACTACTAGAAACTAGTACTTATAGACACAATAACAGAAACTAGATTAACATGTTTTGCTTTGGGATTCTGATTTTTAGTTTTACATCAAGTGGTGACCCGACACAATATAAAAATTATTGTAAAAACTAAAGGAAAATATCCTTAAAATCAAATAATACAGAAAATGTTTTCTCCCTTTCGAAATTCGAAATTTCTATTTATGGCATTCATTATTGTTTCTCCCTGCTGTCCAGAAGCCTATGAGACAAATCATTTAAACCAGTTTCATCTGCGCTCAGGTACTGTCCTTACCTGTAGGAGAAGTAGACAGGTGTAATGTAATTGGCAGTGGGCATAAAGGAGTAATAGAAACTGCCATAAAGAAATAAAGCCACCCAAAACACTAGCAGAATTACACAGATCAGAATAGCCAATTCCAGAAGCTTCTGTCTGATCCGTGCAAGCACCACAGGTATTGTCTCCATGATCTGAACAACAAGATCACTGATCTGAGGTCCCAAGTCCTGCACACCAGAACCGTCCTTACTGTGTTCATCCATGTTTGTGTACACGATTAATTCCTTGCAAATGGTCCAATTTCTGTTGTTGAGCTTCTGGTTTAGGAAAGTCTTACGCCTGATTTCCCTTTGACGTTCCTTTGTTTCAGCTGTTTATTTACTATATAAAACTTATCAGAACCTTCCTCATTACTCGATGTGAAACAAAATTTCACCCATTTCTCAGCAGCAAGCATTTGTGTGTCTGGCTTCTTTATAACCTTGTGCCCTTGAAGCACTGATGATTTAATTAACATAAAAAGTTATGTATGAATGGAGGAGTTCTTTGTAATGAATGTTCCTGTGACACTGTGAATTCTGGGAAAAATCAGACAGTCCAATAAATAGCTGAATTTGAAGTCCCCTGTGAGACCAAACTGGCACACATGACCAGCATGTGAGGCAACAGGACAACGCGATCTGTTGAGAAATACAAGCGGTATGAATTATCCAAGACTAATGCTACTAACATCTGTAAAGTAAGTATCAGTATACACATGACTCTGTAAAACAGTTAGGGTTTACTTTGACTTTTCAATCCCCTGCTAAAGGTTAATGAACTACTATGTACACAGCTAGTTTAATTTACTTGATTTATTTTTGGAAATTAAATTGGAGTGGTTAATTACTTTAAATATCATGGGGTTGACACAACCTAGGTATGCACCCAAAATACTTGTATATTTAATATAAGAATATGTTGTTATAACTTAAATCTAAGTTGCGTGCATCCTCAATGCAAATAAAAAATATATAATTTTAACAGTTTTTTTAAATGTCTGTATGAACACACCTGTAAAGTTGCTTTTATATAAGACACAGATATTAGCAGGCTTTGATGAATGACCTAGTAGTCTTACACAATTTTTCAGAAGCACATTAGTGATGCAACTGGTTTGCAAGACAAGCCACACCATAACAGAGCTATTTTCCATGCAGCAGCTAATGCATTGACCAGTTGACTTTAGCATGTGACCCAAGTAGAAGCGCACAGCACTCACCCGTCAGAGCTGCGACATATGCCGCTGTAAACCCGGAAAATACGAGTCAACTGTTTCGATTAATCCGCAAATGACGGGTAATTAAGTGTGTCGAGATAATTCAAGAACTGTTATTATAAGACTCTAGTTTACAGCTCAATAGAGTTTCTCCCTCATAATTATAACTTGAACTTTATGAGTTCTGCGCACGAGAAAACAAGTACATTAAAAAGATTTAAAAGGAAAGAGAAAAACGTATGCACGCTCCTCTTGTTTACAGACCCCTAAATGTAGGGCTATCGCTCCTCCATTAAATGTTTTTGCAATGCAAAGGTTGTCCACTAGATGGCACGAAATGCCTTTTCACTAACATCTGTGATCAACCTCAGTTTAAACTTCTTTAGAACATTGTATGTTAAACAATTGTGATTATAGTGATACTAAATTATTAACATTAATGTTTCTTATATTAGGAAAATTATCTTCATTTGTGGTAAATGCAATTCAAACATTTAGTGGTGGTTACTAGCTAATGGTTGCAAACTCAGGATATATGGCTTTGTTTATTTGTGATTCAGACGTAAATCACCTCAGATTGTGTCTTGTTGGGGAGAGCTGGGATATTATGTTTCCTTGCGGGCAATAAAACAAGCACACAAAAATCCCATGACTTACATTGAAGAAGGGCCATGTTCTGCTAGGAGTGGACTCTTTGGACTTGGGCCAGTGTCAAACGACTTGTATAACTCTAGCAACCCCCTAGAAACCTTCTTTTAGCCACAAAGCAACACATTACAATCAAAACACCTTGGCAACAACATAGCAATGATCTAGTCCTACTGCACACTAGCTTGGTGGTTTTGCATGGGCAAGCACCAATTACATTTTTGTATTAGAAACTATAAAACTCTTGTTAGCTTATGTAATCACCCATATAGGCTATAAGAACATCAAACACTGTACTGTTTCTTTTATTCTTTTATTATTTCACTACAATAAGTGTTCTAACTGTATGCTGCACTTGAAAAGGTGCCAAATTCAGATTGATTTTTCATGTGCCAGGCGGAGGAGGGGGAATAAGCAGGTGATTGGAACTCAGTGAATGATTTTAAATGACCTGCTATAAAGGAGGCAGCGAGCGTATAGTACATACATATTCAAAAAATGTTCTTGCAGGCGAAAATTGTGCTTTTGTTCTGATGAAAAGATAAAGTGAAAATTTAAGCATGACTCTCTAAACTTAAATAGAGTTGAAATTTAATTTGTAAAAAAGTGGAGAGCGCAAGCCGACCTGGACTGCAGATGAGACGTGAGCAGCACTTCTCTGCATCTCTCTCTCTCTGTCTCTCACGCACACACACACACACAGTTGACTATGACTCATTTGCAATTTGTACTCTCTGCTAGCACTATGGCTCTTGCACTGTATTAATAATACTGAAATGGTGAATTTTTGCGCTTGATATTGATTGGTCAGTATTTGTCTTTTTTTGTTCTAAAGACAAATGTTATTGTACAGTGACCGCTTAACTGTATAATTGACCGTTGTGCCAGGCAATCGATTCCCTACATAGATGTGCTACTTTCTTGTGCCTCATTATTACACTCTGTGATCTTTTATCCACTTAATAACAATTCATAATTGACACATCTTTGTACAGAAATACATGCATGTTCATTTCTGGTACAATAGTAAGACCACAGCAGGTCAATTTTACCGTCATTCACCATCAGCGTGGTAAAACGCAGGTCAGAAACCAATTTTGCACGGGTTGCTGTGGATACAGGTGCTTTCTGTGCATGTGGATCTGTTATTGGTCTTGGTGGCCAACGTTTATAAATCAAAATGTGCCTTTCTTTTGCAGTAGATGCATCAGACACCCAATACATTCACAGTGAACGTAGTAAACGTAACTAGAGGAAATGGTGTTCAAAAGCTCTTTCCAGATCTGTTGGATCTAGCTGTGCTAAACCTTGTCCAGTACAGCGTGAGTGTATTGATGAAGTGTATGGTATGTGAAGGTTTTATATGAAAATGTGGCAGATGTCCTTTTTCCATTTGGGTGATTCTTATTACACCACAGTAATAAAGCCATTAGTGACCTCTACTCTGTTTACCATGCCTCATAATCTCTCTATCCCCCTTCTTCTGCCCTTGCTGTGCAGTCCAGCCCTTGTCTGATGCTACTAGTGGTAGTTTTGTGACTAGTATTAGTATGTAAAAAAGGCCAAAAACACACACTCCGTGTAAGTAAACAGATTGCAAGCAGGCAACTTAAAGGTAGGGTAGGCAATTTCACCTTCCACAAAAAATATTTTATGTAGAAATATATTTATTTTGACCACTTAATGATTGCTGTTAGTGATTGCTATCAGGATGTAAAGAGACTTTAAACAAGCATTACAAACAATATCTCTGATACACCCTGCCTTTTAACCTACAGCCTTAACAATCGTACAACCTAACCTTAACAGTGTACACTCTTGTAATATTGCTGGCATTAGTGTTGCAGTATCAAACCTCTGTACTGTAATGGTACAGAGTACTCTCCATTGGTTGTTTACAAAAATGCTTTTAGTAAGAAGTGTTTTTAAAGGTTAGTTTAAGGCAGCATCCAAAGAAATCATAAAAATAATGACCATCCAAACCTTTCCAAAAACTACCATTAGTCAGACAAACAGACCATACATTTATTTTGTTAGTTATAATTAGTGCTACATAATAAGCATATTAAGTATTTTTTTAAATGGATGAATCCCAAACATAGAAACTCAGGCGCTTAACACAGGAAATAAAAGGGAACACATGTCTGAGCACAGGCTCTCTGACACCAAATATGTTGATCTCTTTGCTGAATCCTGTTTCAGCCTGACAACACGCTGATTATTTCTGGCCCAGCCAGCAAACAGTCAGACCAGGTGTCACACAGACTTCTCATATACCCAGCAGGAAAAACAAGGTGCAATAAGCAATCTGATTCAGTCTAATAAAAATGGGACAAACACCATATGTGTGGGTGTTTCAAGGTCTTTATTTATCTCACAGATCTGTGATTGGAGCTTTATTACGTACATAAACTCAGTCAAGTCGTGGTGTATTATTAGATTTATTTGGGGTTATTCTACATGAGAACACTAATGCTGTCATAGTGATGTTGTTGCGGAGCAACACCTCCCTGTGCTGGTAAACATTTCTCTCTGCGCAGTCATGTAAATATCTTTGGGAGAAAAACTTGGCTCAGGTGTGCTGATTTCCCAGCATGCCTGTGATGTGAGCAGCCAATAAGGCCAGAGATGAGACCCTTCCGGGTGGCCATCTGCTGACTGGAATGGTCTCATAACAAGACATGCTAACATTCACACACACATGCTCTGAGTCACACCAAACACAGACACACATAAAAGGCCAGACACACATACATGGCTTGGCTCGGCATGCTGTGTTTGGAATCATTACTGACAAAAAATGGAAGAAGACATTTATCTAGAACCCCACTGCCGCCCACTTGCAGGTGGGTGACATTTGACTGACTGTTGGGTTATGAGATTGCATCAAAGCTCATTGAATGATGAAGCAATCAACTGCACCCCTGTTCATTGATAAAGTGCAGTTTATGTGAGCCCCCACACACATGCACACACCCACACAAACACCCACGCACCTGCAAACCAACACTCACATGCGCAAACCTGCACATAATATAATCACAAACACACACACACACAAATCATGGCCTAATGTAGAGTAACTGGCATGTATAATTGGAATGAATAAATGTAAATGACGAGTGGGCGGTGCTAACACAGCTGTCAATCATTCACATTGAGTCAGTGCTGAGTGCTGACTCCCTCTATAACACAACACATCTATAACACACAGCACCAGGAAGATACAGGCAGATACTCCAAGCTGAAAACCTGCCCACACCTGTCAGCCCACCATTTTTTGTGGTGCACAGATTTTCAGCACAGCATTTTGCTGGCAATTATTGTCCATTGTTGTTCTTTTGTACCGCCTTTTTTGCCATTTTTTGCCAATACATTTTATACATTTTTGCCAATTAGTGAAAACAAGAAAATTCCCATTGTATTACACTTTGATGGACAGCTCAGCTAAGGGGAGAAATTTAAATTCGGTTAAATTACTGTTTAAAAAAGTAATCTTTCAAACTCAAACTGTTATTCAATTAGCGAACAATTAAAAACTACAGCGACACAGAAATGAAAACAGATATTAAAACCAAACTATTGTATGTGGTCAATACAGAGCAAGTAAAAAGCAGATACCAAACACAGCACTAACGCCAGACTACTGTGTTGTTTTATTAGCATCTCATCATTTTAAACATTATCTTGCACTCTGTTCTGTTATTGAAAACAGTTAATACATTATTAATGCTATAGCTTAAACAAAGACATGTGAGTGCTCTGTCCTTCAGCAGCTTTTGTTAGTAAAATCTTGTAAACGCCTGAAGAGACATTAATGGAGACGGATCGTCGTATGTTTGATGCTGGCTTCATTTTTACTTAATTACAGTATAAGGCTCTATTTGGCTGTCTGTCATCATTTTTTCAGACACAACAGATGGATATGTTTGCTCTGTGAAGGTCATTTGATACCAGTGGTGGGGCAGATTGCTCTCTCTCTCTCCATCTTCAAACCCTGAAGGAGTATCTCTCATCTGATTCTTTAGAAGTTGTTTTGAAGACTAGCTGATGTTGCAATCTGAGCAAGTGAGTGATTTGGACTTCTTTAAAGTAGAACTATAACCTTGAAAATAAGTTATTATTTTGCAGAACTGATGTAGGATTTGATTTGGTAGGGTTCTGTACCTTTGCTCTTTTTTGTGTTATCATGGCTTTATTGTCTGTTTATTGTCTGGAGCACATCTGAGTTTCAGTGTTTGGTGAATCTGTCCAATGCCAAACAGAAATGATTTGGCCTAAATCGTCTGTGTTTGGCTCATCAAACACTCATTAGCACATGCAAATGACTTTTGCTCTCTTTGCACAAATGGAATTTAGCACGTTTTCGAACATGAAGAACACGGTGCTTGATTACAATGTCTAATGTAGTCAAATTCAGACTAATAGCATATAGAAAAATAAATATTGGTTATATAAAATATAACTATATAAAATATATTGATTATTAGACAACTTTGCTGACCAATATAGTGTAATATTTGCAGTAATCAGCACAAAAAGGATATTCAAAAGAAAAAAAAATGTTTTTAACCCAGCAATTCTTGTTATATATATATATATATATATATATAATTTATTAATTATTCTGAGGCAGCTGGTTGGAGGGAAGGTGCTGAAAAATAAAGGTGCTGAAATAATATAAAAATATACACTATACACTCTGATACAAATATACACTCTGATAATGTACACATGTACATTATCAGAGACAGAACAAGTCAGTGCATTTTGATTCTAATGACAAGTTCTAATGACTAGACACCAATGAAACACACAAAACCAAGAACATTATAAAGGTTAACAGGTTCATTTCTGATTCCATCTTGATTTCAATACATCTTCCCTTTTGCTAAATGTCTACCAAACTCATTAAAGTTGTTGTCTCTTATTGAAGACATGAGGAGGAAACCAGCCCTATAAAACACCCTTGAATATTCCTGATTGTCAAGCTTATGATAAGCACAGGAATCTGATGTTCAGTTTATGCTGTAAAGATAAAAACTCCAGATAATCACGGAGAGATGCAATTCACCATTACCTAATTCTAACCTAAAGCTATTATGTGTCAGGAAAAACAGAGAGATCCAAATGCGAAGTTCAGAATTTATTTAACAGAAACACACAGGGGCTAGGACCCTGAGGAAACACAGTCACAAGTAACACAAATGAATCTGATCTGGTTAGCGCAGTCCAGTTGAATACGGGAAACAGCTCTGACGCAGGCAGGGGAGAATGGTTGGCAGCAGGAAACCGGAAGGGTGAAGGGCAGAGCAGGATTGACGGCTGACGGGCATTATGGGTGGAGGTGCGGGGATCGGGCGGAGAGCAGATGGAGGGGAAACACTGGAAACACTGCGGAGAGACAAACACAAACAATAGCAGGACAATTCGACAAGACAAGACACGACAAGACATGACACGACTAGACCAGATTTGTCCTTAACAATGGGTCAGGAAACTGGTAACGACCAAGATGATCTGACAACGAGAGGAAAACACAAGGGAAATATAAAGGGTAAGTGATAAGTGAGGGACAGGTGCTGACGATAACAGAAAATGAGCAACAGCTGGAGTGAAACGAGAGGGTGGGGATGACACGGACAATGGAGCTGGCAAGCTGGCAAAACAAGACCGCGTGCTCCTACATAATAAACAACACAGAAACAATACAAACCCGGGGTGATCAGACCGGAGTCCTAACAAAATCCCCCCAGGGGCGCCACCGGGCATCCAAAGGGAGGCCTACCCTGGCGACGGCGGAAGTCCTCAATCAATAAATTGTCCAAGATGTCCCGGGACGGCACCCATCTCCGACCTTCCGGGCCATTGCCCTTCCAGTCCAACAGGCACTGGAAGCCTCTACTACTGCAATGGGAGTCAAGAATCTGTCTGACAGATTAGACGGGGATGCCATCCAAAAGCCACGAGGGGGGGGTTTGGGGCAGAGGCAGGGGGGTTAAGGGGCGAGGACTGCACCAGTTTTATCTGAGACACATGGAAAACTGGGAGAACCTGACCAGGGGAAGGGGGAAGACGTCCCAAACCCATGGGCGGAGCATTGGAAGTCTTGTTCTGGGCACAGATGGAACAAGCCAACACTAACTGCCTAGTGTCGGACCTAATAGACGGCCACCAGAATCTCCAAATTCCTGGATGGCAAGTCAACTTGGAGGAATAACCCCACCGAAGGACTTCAGGCCGACCCTCCGGGCACCCCTCTGGGATCTCACCCTCCCGAACGGCCAGCCTCACTTGCCGCTCAATCCCCCACGAAAGAGACCCTACCACCACCCCTTGTTTAAGGATGGCTTTAGCTGGCGTCACCTCCCCAGGAGACTTAAACGCACAACAGAGGGTGTCAGGTTTGGCATTCTTGGAACCTGGCCAGTACGAGAGGGTGAAATCGAAACGGCCAAAGAAGAGTTCCCATCAGGCCTGACGTGAGCTCAACCTCTTGGCCGAATGGATGTATTCAAGGTTCTTGTTATCCGTCCAGACCAAGAAGGGCTGTGCTGCCCCCTACATCCAATGACGACACTTTTCCAGAGCCAGCTTGACCGCTAAAAGCTCCCGATTGCCAATGTCATAGTTCTGTTCCACTAGACTCAGCCTATGAGAGAGATAGGCGCAGGGGTGCACCTTCCCATCACTTTCAGAGCACTGAGACAGCCCTGTTTCAACTCCAACCTCGGAAGCATCCACCTCTATGATAAACTGCCGTTTGGGATTTGGAAAACAGAGAACAGGAGCAACGGTGAAGCAGGATTCCTGAGCTTGTGATTTCCACCTAAACAGACTCTTGGTGGAGGTCAGAGCGGTCAGCGGAGCAGCCTCCAAGCTGAAGTTCCTGATGAAACGCCGGCAGAATTTGGAGAATCCCAGGAAACACTGCAACACTTTACAAGAATCAGGAACTGGCCATTCAGCCATGGCCTTGACCTTGCAAGGGTCGGACTTGACACCTTGGGCTGAAATAATGTGTCCAAGGAATGGAACGGACTCGGCGTGGAACTCGTACTTCTTCGCTTTGACATAGAGGTGATTCGTAAGGAGCCGTTGCAGGTACCTCCGCACATGCTGAATGTGAACCTGGAGAAAGGGGGAAAAAATCTAACTGTCATCCAGGTAAACAAAGACAAATTTATCAATCATGTCTCCCAGCACATCGTTGATGAGGGCCTGGAAGACAGACGGGGTGTTTGTGAGACCAAACGGAAGGACCCGGTATTCAAAATGTCCCTTGGAGGTGTTGAAGGCTGTCTTCCACTCATCCCCCTCCCAGATACGGATTGGATGATAGGCATTGCAGAGGTCTAATTTGGTGAAGACCCAAGCTCCCTGCAACAACTCGAAGGCAGAAGACATGAGCGGTAGGGGGTACAGATTCTTGACAGTTATGTCTGTCAAACCTCGATAGTATATGCAGGGGTGCAGGGAGCCGTCCTTCTTCTTCACGAAGAAGAACCCCGCAACTGTCGGTGAGAAGGAGAGACGAATGTGCCCGGCTCTAAGGGACTCATCTATGTACTTGTCCATAGCTTCTCTTTCAGGACCTGACAGGGAAAACAAACAACCCCGGGGCGGAGAAGTGCCTGGGAGAAGATCTATGATGCAATCATAGTGCCGGTGAGAAGGAAGAGACATAGCCTGGGACTTGCTGAAGACCATCCGCAGATCGTACTCCACCAGACCCCAGAAAGATCAGCTGCCTTTACCTGCAACACAGGGGAAACAGAAACAGGTGCCCAGGCAGGACAAGAGACAAGACAGACTCCAGGCCAGGACAGACCGTCCTGACCAATCAGCGTGAGGGTTGTGTTGGAGTAACCATGGATGCCCCAGATTTATGGGAATACTAGGTGTCTCCGTTAAATACAACACAATCTCCTCACGATGATTGCCCGAGACAACAAGACTTACAGGAGGTGTGGTGTGTGTGATGTGACCTGGAGCAGACACACCCTGAAACGAAACACAAAACTCAAAGACAAACAAGACTGGAGAGAAGACTGAGGAGAGACTGTTGCCGCACGGCCCATCAGTGCTCACCGAACTACTGATGGGCCCTGTCTTTTACTGGACAGCACAGAGCGAAGTGCCCTGATCTCCCGCAGTAGAGACAAAGACCCTGAGCCAAGAATTGCTGTTTCTGCTGGGTAGTGAATCTTATTCTTCCAAGCTGCATGGGCTTAGGGTCGCTGGCCTCCAACGTCCAGGATGAACGAGCCGCCCGGCATTGTCAACGGAAGGAGAAGCGGGTCTCTACATGCAGGGCCAAGTTGATGACCTCCTTGAGGTCCTTGGGCGATTTCATCCTGGATGTCCTCCTCCAACCCATCCAGGAAACGGGAACGAAAGGCCCTGTTGTTCTAGCCACTGGAGGTAGCTAGGCGACAGCCACATCAGCCGGGACGCTGCCTCATCACCCCAGGCCGATCGATCGAACAACTCAGTCATCTCCTGCCTAAAGTCCTCGAGGAATTGCAGCACGGTGCTTGAGTGTCTCAGACCGCTGTTCTCCACTCACAAGCCCTCCCAGTGAGCAGAGTGATGAAGAAGGCGACCTTGGTTTCTTCCAACGGCGCTGAACTGTGAGGTGTGCTGGCCCAGTAGTGCTTCCTGCTGCACCAGAGCTGAACGAATGGTTTCTGAACTCGCTGGAAACGAGAGGGCGGGGATGATGTGAACAATGGAGCCTGTGGCAAGCTGTCAAAACAAGACCGCATACTCCGACATAATAAACAACACAAAAACAATACAAACCCAGGGTGATCAGACTACGGAGTCCTAACATTATGTTTTAAATCAACATTATGCATTTTTCCATATTTATGTAATTAATTTTGAAAGAGCGATTTAAACAAGTGCCTGGACTAAAAAAAGGCTGGAACGTTTTCCTGTATAGGATTATACACTGTTTTGCCAAACTCATTTATACCGCTGGGAGCAAGTGCTAATACTGTTAGTTCTAATGCTGAACGCGCACCAGGTTTGCAGGGAGCCATATGAGTTATCCCGTGGAGAACGCAGATTAAAAAGAGAAGCGTGCACCTTGCTTGGGTTTGATTAAACAGAAAGAGAAAAGTTGAACATAAGTATTCTGCTCATAAATACAATCTGAAGGCAGAGCAGATGCAGCTTTGTTTATCTGTTAATTGTTCAGAATGCTCAACAGTAAACTTGTAGCTAGATAACAAGATTTTATTTTGTTCTGTTGATTCCCCAGTATATACTGTCAATCACAAACCTTTGTGTAGCTGACACAGGTTTGATCACATAATTAGTGACTACATCCTAAACAGCCGCAGCCAATGTGTTAAAACATGTAATAAGCCTGACCGTGGTGGAACAACGGCTGTTTTTTGCACAGAAAGCCAGTCTAAAGGTCAATTACACTTTTCAAAGGATGAGTTCCTGGTGTGCTCATGAATAAATTAGTGTGGGCTGAGCAGATATGCTGTCTTAATGGCGTCATTAATGGACACAGTCTATTGCAAATGCCAAACCTGCTCTCTGTTAATAGATAAAAGGGTATGAATGTATCTGAGGAGTTTTCCTTGAAGAGAGTCCTTGCAGAAGATTTTGTAAGGACAAACTCGTATGGAAAAGTGAACTCTTGTGTACGTACAAAAGATACTGTACCAATGTATCATAAAAACTCTAGCAAGGATGCTTTCCAGTATCTCAATTAAACAACAGTTGTTGACTAAAGGAACAAAATGATAAAAACATTTTAATTATATGTTTTTGAATTTTTACTGGTGGTTTTTCAACACCTCTATAACCGTAAGTATTGTAACACGTTCTGCACCATTTGTACTACAGACAAGAAGTGTGACTTTAAATTGCACAGGTTGTTGAAGACAGTGGTGCTATTATTTCTCTAAGCAATTGAATGTACATTTTCACCTGCTTGTATAAAGTGCTTCTATCATGCACCAAGCAATCTCCTAGCAGACAAATTGTACATGCACAGAAGACACAAAGTTTCTAGTTTTTATAGTATAAGATGTGAACATAATATTTGTAAAACATTACATATAAGATATACATATTGCATTCTTATATTACATATAAGAATCTTTTCTAATGCTCTTCTCTCCTAGTGTTTTTAAAGCATCTCTCCTAGCACTCATATTATTCTGCTGCAATTTAGCTACAGTACCACAGAATAATTTTTAATTACTGCAATTTTACACACTGTCAAAATGAACCAGACCCAATTAAAACCTGCTTTTAAGCTTATCATGGCATCTTTTCCTCATTCATGGTCCACCTTTTCTAGGCACATAGAACCGGATTTGGAAAAATGGGCATGTTGTCTCTGTTGTCATGGGGATGGAATGGATCTCAGTGGTATAGTGAATACCGTGCAGAGAAAGAGAAAGAGATGAGTGAGATTAGAATGTTCTGGAAAACATTTACCACAGATGCGGGCCCATCTCCCGGACTAATGGACTGGAACAGATGGGGTGGATAAAGAGTTTTGTATCTGTGGCACTGTATCGCTGGGTCACCAGTCGCTAGACCTTTTAATGAGAGCTGATGAATGGTGATGCATTGAACAAACCCAAAAAGCACACTACAGGTTTCTCTCTGTGGCGTCTGCTGGCCACTTTCTGTGGACGCTTGGCCAATCACTGATCCCCTCATTTCCGCGTGGGCCACAGCTGTAAACCAAAGCTAGGTGATGCAAATCAAACTCAATGGTTCAGGAAATGAAGAGCTTTAGAGGTTGATCAATCATCACAAGTAACCATTTCATCAGAAGGCAGGTAGAGGGGGTCTGTACCAGGGTTAACATGCACCATTCAGAAGTGAATTCTTACGCTGACTTTGAATTGAGGTATGACACAGTACATTTATACTTTTAAAATAATAATTATATTTTGAATTAATTCATCCTGTCATTTTAATTAAACATCCTCTGAGGGTATGTATAAATTTTAATAACTAGCTCATTTTGAAGTCAATAGGGAGTCAGTACTTCACTTCTGAACCCTGGTCTATACAACTGAAGAATATAGTAGAGACTGATTCTACAGTGTCACCCTTTTGTCATTATCTATTATAAAATCAAATTACTCAAGCCTGAATTTAGTTTGTACTTTCTCATCTTCAAATAAAACCTCACATTTTTTAAAAAGTAATCATCCAGTTGGGCCTGAATAATTCGAGTGACCATTAACAGAAGGTATTTAGCTTTACCAGACTAGCCCTAATAAATGAAATGAGGTAGATAGCTGAGACGAATAACACAGTGATAAAAACGGACGGGGAAGATAAGCACTGGAAGTAATTAAATCGTTCAGCTGCACTCCTTCATAGCTGGATGAGATTATCTAGCAGGGCATCCCATAATAATCATTCATTTCCTGCAGGAACTAAATAGCTTTCCACCGACAGTGATGATGGTACATTGAAGTCTAAATTCAAACACTGTCAACCTCCACAAACTTCTGAGGAAGTTTTCAAGTTCTCAGGTGTAACAAGAATTCATTTCCAACCCTTAAAGAGTGATGTAACAGGTGAGATTACCTTGATCCGTCTTTGATTTGCCGTTCATCTTCACCCGATTCTCAGAGGCTTAGTGTCAAATGGACATCACATTAAGAGTTCCTTCAAGAACAGATGCTCTCTTAACATTTTAACCTTACAGTGAGGCGTAATGGTGAGCACAGTGTGAAATGCACTCCTGTATCCCGGAGGATGGTTAAGACACACAGGAACTTTATATGAATATAACGTTCTTAAAACATCTACTGTCCAGCAGCAGGGGTCTTGCACAATCCACTAGGGTATAAGAAGGTCTGTAAAGAATAAGATAAGACTATGTGTGTGAGAGTATGTGGAGGTCTATAATACCTAGAGAGAGCAATCCCATAGCATTTCCTTGTCTGGGACACAGAGTAAGCAACCATACTGCATACAATCACCTGAAATCAACATTACTGGATTCAGTTCTAAACAGTAACGTTTTGACAATCATTGCAGTGGCTTTTATAAGTTTTTGTTAGTGAAGAATTATTGCTGTAATCCCAATCCATTATATATGTCCTTGTAATATGTAATGTCATAAAGCCTCACTATTTTCTCTTCATCACTGACTCGAGTGATACCAGCTACAGAAGATCTGTCTATACTTCCAAGGTTATGTTCACAGAACAGAACTCACCTAACATTGTAAATGTATTGCTAGGTAACATAAAAATGTGCTTTATGTGGTAATATCTAACTTACTCAGGTCAAAAATATCATTTAATTTGACTGAATCAATCTGACTACATTATTTATTTGTATATTAAGTCTGACTGGGTAGAAATAGTACAGCTCTTGAAACAAATACTGTTGTTCACCCAAACAAGCAATGGTGTTCCAGTAATAGTATAATCACAAAATATAACTATTTCTTATTATATCTATTAGAATGCAACCAGTAAACTCAGAAATAAATCAGAAAAAAAGCTTTGATATGCGAAAGTGGCAGGTATTTATACTTGAGTGGAGCCATGGATCTTTAAAACCTAATTTCTAATTGAATGACTTCGCAATCTCCCCAAATAAGTTCAATATGTGATTAATGCCAAGGGAGGTCACACTAAATACTGACTTTTGCCTAAAGAAGCCATTTTGTTCTGAAAAGTTTTTTTGTGTGTGTACATGTCTGTATTTTCTGTTTGTATCTTAATAAAGAGGAGACACAAAATAAATATGGCTGGTCATTAAAACTTTGCTTAAACAACAAAGCTGGTGTGGCCTTAGACTTTTGCACAGTACTGTATATTCGTCTGCCAGAATAGAGCAGAATACTGAGAACTGTTTGATTAACTTATTCTCCATAGCAATCTTATGCTCTTTCATGCTCTCTCTCAGTCCCTCTTTTTTAATTAATTAAAGAGTGGAATAATAAAATTTACATAATTGAGTTTCCTCTTTTATGATTTTTTTACTGAACATCATTGAAGTGTGGGAGAAATTGGTTTCCCTAATCAGATTAAGAACATTCCGCTCATTGTGTCAGTTTAAATGTATTTCTGCAGCACAATGTGCTCATTTGAATAGAAGCGAAAAACAGACATCACCTGACCATAAGAAACACATCAGTGAGTCAGACAGGAGTGTGGCAGGAAGTGTCTTTTTTCAGACAAATACAATGCAAATTCATAACAGCAGCAAAACAAGCAGCATGTTATTTTGAGATATCCTTTACACAGTTATTTGCTGGTGAATGATTAAACAAAGATGATTTAATGAAAAGGTCTATTTAGAACCATGTCTTTTTGAAGAACCCTTTCTAAAACGATTCTTTGTATCATGAAGGGGTTCTTTAGTCACACCTTTTTAGTTTCAAATTTGTGAAAAGTTATCAGTTATTTTAAAGCGTCCTGATTGGTTGTCGCTCCTGCGCTGGATTCATGTTTATATCACTTATAATTATAAATTTTATGGTTGTTCAATACAATTGATAGAAATCTGTTAAACCATTTGTCTAAAATATTTTCATCTTAGTGTTCTCTGAATGTGGTACAACATGTATTTAGGTTTTGTTATTGAAATTTCAGAGTTTCGTACATGGGGTAATCCTGTTTCTGGAAGTGAATTTGCAGGAGACAGGTATTTATTGCAGTACTTAGCATCAAGAACTTAACAAAAGATAAGATGTCATATTTTGAGTTAATATAGGTTTGCTAACTGTATTTTGGGTAACAAGAACGTTTTTCATACTTGACACCATTTGCATGTTTTTATATATATATATATATATATATATATATTAATTTTATTTATATTGATGTATATTTTAACTTGACTGTGTTTTAATAAACATATTTAATATTGTATTACATTTGTTGTGACAAAAATAGTAAATAAAAAGTATTTACTACATGTCTTGTAGTTTTGTTTTTTTAAACATGTAAAAATGCTGCAAATGGAAAAAGTGGATAAATAAATAGAACCCTTCCAAATGAAGATGAATGAAAGGTTCTTTATAGAACCTCTGAGGTTTTATATAGCACGTTTAAAGGCAAGGTTTCTTTATGGAACCTTAAAAAAAGGGTTCTGCTTAATACCAAAAAGTTTCTGCTATTGTTACAAGCTGAAAAACCCTTTTTGGTACTATTTAGAACCATTTTTCCTAGAAGTGTTGTTTGTTTTTAAGTTTGTGATGGTACAAGAGACTGTTATATTGCATGGCATGTGACACACCAGACTCTGGATGCAAATGTAGACTCTGATGCAAATAACAGCTGTTTTTCCAGGCAAGTGCAGACACATTCTGTTAATATTTATCTGAATGCTTCTTAATGACCATTAAAGGGCCCCTAAATCAAACAAGATGACACTCACTCCCTTTTGTAATCACAGGTCACAATCAGATCATGAGTGCGTAATTATAGCAATCTAAGCATGCTCCAGTTCATCTTTCTTAAACACTCACATACTGTCTCTAAGCTGGATTTGTACAAGCAGAACTGAGCCTGTGTCTTTGGTCTGTGGCGAACAATAAATTTGCCAACAAAAATGTGTAAATGAGCATAAAGATTTGGAATTTTAAAAAAGAAACAAAAACAAAGGAAAGTTATACTGTGAAAATGAAGAAATATACGATTCTGTACTATTTCTAGGTCACTAATAAAATAATTTGTCACACTGATCATGCTATCTCTTTGGTACAAAATACGCACAAGATATTTTTTGCAACATTCTCAGATCATGGACAATATGGATCATCACAAACCATGCCAACATGTAAATAGTCAAGATTAACTGGGGGTACCCTAGTTGGGGACATAGTTTATATTTTTAAACTACAGATGCAGTAAAACCAATTATATTTATGTAGAACATTTGCATAGCATCTTGAGTCTGTTAAGTGGATAAAAGATGGAAATCTAATTTTAAACTTCATCCCCCTTGAAATTAAATTTTTTGTATTAAATGAGAAAAGATAAAGCAACATATTTACATTTTGCACATCAAAAGTAACCTTTACTAATTTCTAGTAATAATTTTATCTTGTACATATATATCTCTGTCGTACATTTTTCTTAACACATTTTTAATAAAATAAAATAATTTACCAGAACAAAAAAAATAAAATAACTTGTCTACACTAAAAGGTGATTTACATTTTTTTTTTCAAAGGTTTGATTTCAGTTATTACATTCATATGTTTAATGTCTGACACACAACAACAGTAGGTGGGTAGCTTAATGTAAACCATGGAAAAAACAAGCTCTATTAATGAGCTGTCAAATCAGAGACTGTTTATGTGCTGTACAGCAAGACAATGTTTGATGTTAAATGGTCACACTCTCCATTTGCCACACAATTTCCCATCCAAACGCCTGAGGCATCAGCTCCGTCAGTCCCAAAACAGGATGACAAATACCGGGCTGGGCAGCCCGTGCATCCCGCTGTAGACAGCAAATGCCAGCTTCATTAGGAAGGGTTTTCAGGCATCCTGCTCTGCCAGCTGCCAGCCCCTTTGTAGTCCCCCCCAATCGATATTTAACATTTTCACGCTCAGTGTGAGGCCCCTCTAAGCACTGTAAAAATGTTTAAAGGGCAGAGGGTTTGGGGAGAAGAGATTAGGGTTCTTACAGACTGCAGATGTCACACGGTGAAGGCCTTGTGTGTATGTTTATTTACTCTTTCAGAATCTGTGATGAATGGAAATTCCTGTGCTGGCATGTTTCACCAAGACCCCAAAAGAGCACAGGAAAAATCATGTGAACCGCATAGTTAATTAAATCCTCTTAAATACAGTGTGTGCTTACAGTGTAAAATTCAACATGGGCCCATTATAACCACCCAGTGACTATCAACAGTGTAAGATTCGTTATGTAATCAAATCACTAAATCTTGTTTATAATAATATTTTAATATCCGTACAGTATTATTTTATTAAGTAAACAACACTAACACCCCTGAATGGTTGCAGGCAGGTATGTTGGACAAAAGTCATCACATAAATTAACACTCAACACAGCACAAAATAATACTTCCAATATTTAAAAAAGGCCTGCAAGTCAATCACAATTTATACCGGAGAGTCTCAGTCAACTGACAGTAAGAAAATGACTGTTCCTTTCCATAAAAATCAGTGATGACATGTAAAGAGCTACATTTTATAAAGCAGTATTTCAATGTGTTAGCTTTAAAATTAACCTTCTCCAGTGCTGATTATTGACTTCAAGGTTTGGAAACACAACCCACACAAACATACACAGTCATGAACTTTTATAATACTTTGTTTTGTTGAGCTGAGCTATCTATATATACGCTATAAGGTGAACGAATTGCTTCTTTGCTAGTGCCCTTGAACACTCAGCAGTCTCATCCAGAACTCTCTCTCTCTCGCTGGAGTCCAGCCAGAGCAGGAATGGCAGGATGCCCGTGTAGGAAATAAAGCTGTGTCTGTATTTCTCTGCTCTCGAGACCAAAGACTGAACAGAAACTTCAACCCTGCCTGAAGAAGTTCAGAAAAGATGAACATTTTTAAATAAAGTTTCTATTAGGCATTTGTCAAAGCAATAGCATAGAAACTTTGTCAATGTAAAATGTTTTCTAGCCAGAAGAAATCAGGACAGGTCATGTAACAAAATCATAGATTCTTTACAAAAGACTCACTTATGAGAACTGTGCATGCAGTGACTTGAATAAAAATATGATAACAGATAAATTTACCCTATTTATCTGTTATCATATTTATCTTAACTTTATCTGTTATAGCTCTACCTATACTCTACACACAAGTAAATTCTTAAAGAGCCGTTTGCTGAAATTACAGTAACTTTTAATTTCCATTGGAAAGTTTTGGGCAAAGTGTGCGAGCGGTTTTATTCATTTCTAAAATAGTTGTGCATTGTGCTCTCATGGTGGATTGTGGGATTGATGCATGCCACTGCAGTGTAGTGTGCAGTAAGACTATCGCTTCAGAAATCACAGGTGCACTGCAGGTGCAGGTACAGAGAATGTAACGTGACTTCAGTTATTTGGGCCTTCTACTGAATTGGTACAAACTGCTGTCCCACAAACAAAAAACACATTTAAAATATTTAAGATTCCCCTGTTACCTATTGATACCCACAATTGTAATAATAATATTAAATTATCAGTAACATTTTATTCAGATTTTTTATTAAAGTAGTTTTTAATTTGATTTTTTAATGGCTTTTTAATATTACATCTTTAAAGAGCCATAATATTCTTAAAAAACTGTATACTGTAAATAATATCAGTAATATTGACATTATTGCATTGCAAAAAAAGTGATAGCAGACCTCCTTAATGTATCTTCAGATTTCTAAACCAGGTATGTTATATGAATTTATGTAGGTATGTTATTATAAATACTGTACGTGGTTGCTAGGTAGTATATTACTGGCCCAGGTCAAAATAGTCCATCCCCGTCTCTGTTTTTGTCACTGGATATGTCTCGGATTCCTTCGATGTAAGTACAGTATATGGGATTTTTCCATTGTCCACCACAAGGGAAACGCAGCAGACAGCATAACACAGGCACAAAAGATTTAAGCTTTTCCGGAGGCCATAACTGTGTACATCATAATACAATGAAGAAGAACAGCACAGGAGTGACAAGACATCACAGATCACTTCAGAGAAAAATATGAGTAAAAGACATGGGCACCTCAGATGATTGTGTTATACTGTAGTTAGACTGTAGAGTACTGCTATAGGACCAGGCAGTTACGTGTGCGTATGTGCATGTATGTTTATAGGTAGTTATTAATTGAATGAGTTATTACAGTACGCATTGGGCCATGCAGTGGGTGGGATTTTTCAGACAACATTTTCCATTTCACTGCCTGTTTTTTTGCTGTTATTGACCATAAAATGATGGATGGTAAGACATTGTCCTGTTTATGCATAGATCAATGATATAAAATAGCTCAGGAAAGTGAAAACAAAAAAGAAAAAGAGAGACAGAAAATAGTGTTACAGACAGCAAAAAACATCTAGTTGTATTTTTTAAAGCAGGACCAGTCATATTGCTGAATACAGAGTAGCTACATTTTAGTATAATCCAAAACTCAATATTTTGGACTATTGTCACAGTTTGCAACTGTCTCAACTTGTTTGCTTGTGGCAAAATATGTGCAGTGAATCTTTGTTTTGGGCTCAGAACAAATTTTACAGGGGAACATCAATGCAGCAGTTATTAATTGTACTACTGTGAATTACATAGAATATGAATAACTGAGTAAAAAACAGAAGACATAGAAACAGAATAAACAACGTCTGCACCCAGTAAACAAAGGCCAATTTACAGTCAAATTTAGCAGCTGTGGTTACCTGAAATTCACTGTAAAAATATTGAAAACAGTTCAGGCATCCAGGCATAGGATGGTGTTTTGTTGACTGCTCTTTCCCTTTTACATCACATCAAGGCTATCAGGATGTGAAGCGACTTTCAACCAGCATAACAAAAATGTTTGTGGAAAAAAATCAACTACCCTGCATTCAAGCTTTTAAAAACAATCTGAAAAAGCATGAGGGAAACTTGAATCTGTGTAAAAGATTGGTTATAAAGTAGAAGCAAAGAAGCAGCCGATGAGATGAAGACTTTCTTGAAGAAATTCTTGGCACATTCTTAGATCTCTTCACTTTCCTGCAAGACTTGTTGTCCAATACTCCAGCTGATGTCAATCATGTTGTCCTAATCCCAAGCACAAACTTAGAACTCTCTGGACCACAGGTCTGTGAAATCACTTTGGGAATACGAGTATTTACTCATCCACTGCTGGGTCAAAACTTCCAGAAAAACAGAGTAGGATGCAAGAAGGAGTTGAGAAGTGAAATAGAACCTTATATGTTCTAGAAGATGAGCATGATAAAAGGTTATAAGGTTCAGATGGGGGGCAAACAAAACATGTCCAGATGTGATTGTCATAAAGTTTTCTTTTCTCTTGGGAGAATCATAAAAAATTGTGGTAGTTTTGAGAAAGTAACTTAAAGTAACTTTTGGCAGCACAACTTACATTGTACAGAGAGAGAAAGAATGAGATTGAGAGAGAGAGAGCGAGAGAGAGAGAGAGAGAGAGAGAGAGAAAGAGAAAGAGAATCTGAGTGCATACGAGCTCTTTAATTTTAGGCTTGGATTTACCTTTTTCTTAAAACATAAACATTCTAAAGGTGGACATTTTAATGCTTTAAAAATTCATACTTTCTTGAATATTAAAAATGTCTGCCAGTTGTGAACTTTAAATACAGAAATATAATGTGTTTATTATAATAAGTAAAGTCACCAGAGTACTGTCTGAATCTGTTCTCTTTCCTGAGAATGTGTTTAACAAATTATTGTCAATGTGCATCCTTTGGTAAAACTGATTGTATGTCGTACTGCATGTATATCAGAGTTTATACACATTTTTAGTAGTCTTACTGTAAGGAAGACTCTGGGGCATGTGGATCCATATGCAGCTTTTTATTTTTACAGAATGGTCAAACAGGCAAGCGGTCTAGTACTGGCAAACAGAGCAATAAGGATAAGGCGATATCACAAACGGGTAAACAGGCAAAGGTCAGGGCAGGCAGAAAACAGTCATAAACATAATCCAAGGCTGTGGGTTCTGTGGGATCTGTGGGTTCCCTGGACCATGGAAACAGTTGAAGTTGGTAGCCCAGAATGCACTTGAAGGGAGTTACTCCAGTTGCAGGTTTCACGAGAGAGTTCTGGGCATACTCGGTACTGTACTGTAATAAAGCCTATAGCAATGTGTGACCAGGGACGGTGGGGTGTGGGTAGAAGTTGAAGGAGTCCGGTGAGCAGTTGCTTGGGAGTCTTCGAAACTTGGCATATCGAGCAGTTTTGAATAAACTTGATAGTATTGCTAGAGAGGTTTGGCCACCAGTATCAGTTCTTTAAAAGATGAATGGTGGCTGAGATACCTGGATGACCTGAACTTGGGTTCTTATGTACCTGAGTGAGTAAACGCTTTTTTTTAAAGGCTTGGGCACAAAAGTAAGGTTCTCGGGGCATTTGGCAGGACGGGGGTGTGTCTCGTTTGAACCAATGATTTCAGTATGTATGTCCCACTGGACAGAGGTGACAAGAATTTTCGCAGAGATAATGTTCTCAGAAGACAGAGTTCTGGGGGTCTCCTCGAACTAACGGGATAGAGCCTCAGCCTTAATGTTCTTTGAACCTGGGTGATAAGCAACGAAGAAGTCAAACCGAGTAAAAAAGAGGGACCATCGGGCCTGGCGGGGGTTTAGGCATTTCACAGTTCTAAGATATTCTACATTTTTATGGTCCGTGATCATGGTTAAAGGGTGTGCAGGCCCCTCTAGCCAATGTCTCAATTTCGCAAGAGCCAATTTGATAGCTAACAATTCTGAATTACCGACATCATAATTACATTCGGCAAGGGAGGATTTTTGGGAAAAAGGGGCATGGGTACGTTTTTGGTGGCGTGCTGTGGTGCTGACCCAAAATGGCACCCACACTGTGATTGGAAGCGTCGACTTCAACAATAAAAGGTTTCTTGGGATCTGGGGGCATAAAATGGCCACAGTGGTGAAGGGAGTCTTTAATTTTAAGAATGCCCTGGTAGCTTCATTGTTCCAGGCTAATCTCCCTGACTGTTTCTTGGTAAGTGAGGTGAGTGGAGAGGCAACTGAGCTATTGGCCAAACCAAAAGTCATTACGAGATATTCATAATGACCACAAGCTGTGGAAAATGTGTTTTTCCACTTGTCTCCCTCACGGATTTTCACCAGATTGTAAGCGCTTCTTAGATCAAGTTTAGTAAAAAATTTGGCTTTACGAGTTGTTCTAACGCTACAGGAATCAAGGGTAACGGATACCAAAATGTAATAGTTACTTTGATAAGGCCCAGGTAATCAATGCACGGCCTTAACCCACCATCCTTTTTAACAAAAAGAAGCCAGCAGACGCTGGGGAATTAAATAGGCCAACAAAGCCCTTAGCTAGTTCCTCCTCAAAATATTGTTGCATGGCTTCGGACTCGGGCTGAGGGGAAAAATGCGACCCTTGAGGCGAGGCTCCTGGAATTAAGTTTATCGCGCAGTCAACAGCAGAAAGATCTCTGTACTCTGGCGGGATATCTGGCTGGAGAGTAAGTGAATTCTCGACTTTAGAGGGAGTTTCAGGAACTGGGACTACCTTACTTAAACAACAGTTATGACAGTTCTCTCCCCATCAAATGATTTGGCCCTCTCCCCATGAAAGGAGATGGTATATACAGTGCCTTGCAAAAGTATTCATACCCCTTAAACATTTTCACATTTTGTCACCATACAACCGCAAACTTAAATGTATTTTGAAATTTTGTGTGATTGACCAACACAAAGAAGCACATAGTTGTGAAGTGGAATAAAAATGATGTATGGTTTTCAAAAGTTAAAGTAAATAAAAATCTGAAAAGTGTGGCGTGCATTTGTATTCCGCCCCCTGTGCTCTGACACCTCTAAATAAAATCTAGTGCAATCAATTGCCTTCAGAAGTCACCTAATTAGTTAAGAGTCCACCTGTGTGTAATTTAGTCTTAGTATAAATACACCTGTTCTGTGAAGGCCTCATGGTGCGTTCACACCGTACGTGAATGAAGTGGCAAGCGCGAGTGATTTACATGTTAAGTCAATGCAAAAACGCGAATAGCCATCCTGCGGCGCGGAATGCGCGAATGAGGCGGCCCGAAACGCGCAAAACGCGGAAATGAAGCGGCGCGCATTGAGCGTTCAAGCTCTTGCCGCACCATTCGCGCAAGTTGAAAAATCCGAATTTTGGCGAAATTCCGCGCCGCGGTAACCAATCAGGAGCTCGCTCTAGTAGTGACGTGATTAGTGAGCGGAGGCTGAATTTTTTAACAAAGATGGAGGACTCGGTGAAACTCACCAAGCTGGGTGCGCCTCTGAAGGATCTGATGGACCCAGAAACGACACCGAACAACTTTAAAAGACGTTTTTCAGCCTTCCAGAATAAATAAAGCACAGCTACTCTCTCAACAAAATCCATGTCAGTCATTTTGCAACGAACAGACTGGCGGCCAGGCGGCAGAAGCCCCTCCCATGACGCAAATCGCGCGAGTAAACTTAAATGTTCAAGCGTTCAAGTACGCGCGAATAGCGCATTTTATTCGCGCAAGTCACGTCCGGTGTGAATGCACCATCAGTGGTTTGTTAGAGAACACTAGTGAACAAACAGCATCATGAAGACCAAAGAACTTACCAGACAGGTCAGGGAAAAAGTTGTGGAGAAGTTTAAAGCAGGGATAGGTTATTAAACAAATATCCCAAGCTGTGAACATTTCAAGGAGCACTGTTCAATCCATCATCCAAAAATGGAACAAGTATGCCACAACTGCAAACCTACCAAGACATGGCNGTCCACCTAAACTGACAGACAGAGCAAGGAGAGCACTGGTCAGAGAAGCAGCCAAAAGGCCCATGGTGGGAGGAGCTGTAGAAATCCACAGCTCAGGTGGGGAAACCTGTCCACAGGACAACTATAAGTCATGTACTCCACAAATCTGGCCTTTATGAAAGAGTGGCAAGAAGAAAGCTATTGTTGAAAGAAATACATAAGAAGTCCTGTTTGCAGTTTGTCACAAGCCATGTAGGGGCCGCGGCAAACATGTGGAAGAAGGTGCTCTGGTCAGATGAGACCAAAGTTGAACTTTTTTGCCTAAATGCAAAACGTTATGTGTGGCGGAAAAGTAACACTGCTCATCACCCTGAACACACCATCCCCACTGAGAAACATGGTGGTGGCAGCATCATGCTGTGGGGATGCTTTTCTTCAGCACTGACAGGAAAGCTGGTCAGAGTTGATGGGAAGATGGATGGAGCTAAATACAGGGCAATCCTGTATTTCAGAAAACCTGTTGGAGGCTGCAAAGACTGGAGACTGGGAAGGAGATTCACCTTCCAGTAAGACAATGATCCTAAACATACAGCCAGAGCTACAATGGAATAGTTTGAATCAAAGAATATTCATGTGTTAGAATGGCCCAGTCAAAGTCCAGACCTAAATCCCATTAAGCATCTGTGGCAAGACTTGACAATTGCTGTTCACAGCACTCCCCATCCAATCTGGCTGAGCTTGAGCTATTTTGCAAAGAGGAATGGGCAAAAATTTCAGTCTCTAGATGTGCAAAGCTGGTAAAGACATACCTAAAAAGACTTGCAGCTGTACCTGCAGCGAAAGGTGAAAGTATTGATGCAGGGGGGCTGAATACAAATGAACACCACACTTTCAGATTTTTATTTGCTTACATTTTAAAAAACCATGTATCATTTTCGTTCCACTTTACAATTATGTGCTACATTGTGCTGGTATATCACATAAAATCTCAATAAAATACATTTACGTTTGTGGTTGTAAGGTGACAAAATTTGTTCAAGGGGTATGAATACTTTTGCAGGGCACTGTAGTTGGAGTGTTTCTGAATGAAGTATGCCTATTCTTAGTTGAACCATTTCAGTCTGTTGCTCCACTTTTCCTATTCCAAGAGGCCGACCATCTAGCGCTTCCACTTTTAAAAAAGGACAGAGAGCCAAAGGAATTTTATTACTTAAAGCAAACTTGAGGGAAATAAAATGAGTTGCTACTCCCGAATCTACTAAAGCAGAAGTAGTTATAGTAACATCATTATAGATGAGAGAGAGAGAAATTCTAATAACATTACTTTGTTTAGTAAATGAAGTAGCGACACTCACCGGAGGTTGAGAGGAGACAGGACTAATGGGACAGTTACGTCTTTGGTGACCAGACAGACCAGAGTAAAGACATAAACCTGACCGGAAACAATGTTCACATTCCTCACTGGACAGATGAGCATAGTTTATCTGCATAGGCTCGGGGGAAACTGCACTTTCAGACCTGGGCATGAAATCAGAGTGGCATGGGCGCCGGGAACAAATGAAATTATCTTTTTGTATAGAAAGGTCGATGTACTCACTCAGGTTCCTCCCTTCATCACCACATGCTAGTTCAGATTGTAGATCAGGGCTACGTCCTTTGCTGTACAAGAGCTTCAAAGTATCCTCCACCCAATCGGTTTGGGCAGCGAGAGTACAAAAGGAGCGAGAGTACAAAATGAGCGAGCATAGCAGCAGTTTGTCTCTCCTGTATGACAGAATGAGAGATAGTAGTAGTTCACCTGGGGTTTTATCCTCTGACGGATGTTCAAAAACATCTTTGAACTGGTGAAGAAACGAGTTAAATGTAGGAAACATAGATCCATCTGCTCTCCACACAGCAATTGCCCAATCCAAGGCTTTGCCTGTCAGCAAAGAACAGACAAAAGCTATACGGCTGGTCTCCATAGGGTACAGAGCGGGCTCCTGGGACACAAAAAGTGAGCATTGTAGCAAAAATCCCTCGCATCTTGATGGGTCTCCGTTAAACTTCTCAGAGAAGGCAAGTCGTGGTCTGACCGGAAAAGATATAGTGGAAACCGGATGACTGGGTGTCGAAGGGGTTGCTGCCATGGGCGCTGGAGGAGATAATCAAGCACCTTGTAAAGCTCAAATGAGTTTCTCCGTGAGTGTGGCAAGCGTGTAAGCTGATGCTGATGCATTGCGATCTGTGACGCTTGTGCCGACAGCTCAGAGGAAAGCTGTCGGATGGCTGCTGGATCGCTTAGTGGTGATATCTTCTGTAAGGAAGACTCTGGGGTGTGGATCCATGTGCAGCTTTTTATTTACAGAATGGTCAAACAGGCAAATGGTCTAGTACCGGCAAATAGAGCAATGAGGGTAAGGCAAAATCACAAACGTGTGAACAGGCAGAGGTCAGGGCAGACAGAAAACAATCATAAACATAATCCATGGCAAAATGAAGAGGCAGGCAGCAAACAATCAAAACCGGGACAAAATCCAAAACTAATCAAGTAATCAACAGGGAACGTTCTGAAATGTTTGAATGGGCAAAACAAGACATCGCAAGGAGTCCAAACATGCCTTTATGGCTTATATGGCTTATATAGAGGAGCTGATTGAGAACAGGTGTGGCAAACAGGAAGTAATCAGCCCTAGGTACGGGGAACATGGGAAATGTAGTCCAGATAGAAACTAATACTTGGGTGAGGGCTCCCTCTGGCGGCAAGGGGAAGGCGGAGTGGCGAGCTCCTCCATAACACTTACTATAGACTGTGATAAATTGTTTTTTAACTATATTTATTTACCATAATTTTCAGTGGTACAAAATGTGTTTCACTCGTTCTATATTGCTACATTGTTTCAGCTGTGACATCACAGCATTCCTGTATCTTACTCTGACAAAGAAAAGCGTTATCGAAGCAGAGCAGGTGTTTCATGACTAAATCCCATCATGCCCTTCAGAAGAACTGATTCAGAGTTGTCTTGTTTCCCTCTGGAGTAGATATGGAATCTGGATGGTACCACAGCAGCCATATCAAATATTTAATCCCTGTCTCCTGCTACATAAAGCCAGTGATCTGTGTGCAGATTAATGCTAACAATAAAAAAAGCTGTGATATAATTAAAGTGATTACATAGTTACAGCATGCTTATCAGTTCATGTAGCAGCAATGTGCATAATTGTGACTATTTGTAATTCAACAGAATTTGCCATGAGCAAACTGGCCAAATGTGTTAAAGGTTCATAATAATGGCAAGTTGGCTCACCTTGTTCTGTATCTGTGCAGAATACTAATTGATGTAGAAGTAGGATGATCAATGCTCTGTGGGAAAGGAAACATTACAGCTGGCCTCTACAAGAAGCAGAAGAAGACCTGGAGGAGAGAACATGATCCTGTCTAACAGTCTAGAACAGATTTTCTTGAGCCTGCGGTGGAGAGATTACCCATCTCCCTTTAGCCGTGAAACAGACCTTAATCCCAGTGCCTTAATCTCATACACCACACAGGACAGACCTTTATATATGCACCCTGTCAGGCAAACCTTAGAGCTTCAGAGTATTCAAGACACGTTCTCTGAGGGACGGGAATGCAAGATGATGCCACACCTATCAGAGCATAAGATTATCTTGCTACAGTTACAAATTAAATGTTAAATGTTTGCTATAATGGCTTATCTACTTATCTATTGTTATGTGTGAAGGCTTACACCTGTAACCATGGTTACTTGTGATCACTTTTGTATTCTTCGAACGAACGCACAGAGAGAATGCTGTTATCTGAAGAATGCTTAATGTGTGTTTTCTGTAGAGCCTGTGCATGCAAACACACTGTTACATTTTACATTTGCATTTTTACAGACAAATATTTTGGAGAAATTGTTTAAGAGTAACCTACAGAGAGAAGAAGGAACCCTGGTGCACAGAATAACCAAAAAATCACAGAACAATTTTTGTGTGTGAATGAGAATCGCAAATATGGACTGTATGAAAATGGCAGTTGTAACAGGCAGCCTTTCTGTGTGTACATAAAGAACCTATTATGCCCTATGTGAACAATTTCATGGATTCAGGAGAAGAAACATTTCTCTCCGTTGCTTCACACCACGCAAGAGTCCGATAAGGGAAATCATAATTGCTATTTCTTTTTTCTTTCAGGGGGGTAAAAAAACTAAACAGCATATGCAGTTTTCGCTACAGATAAATATATAATTCTTAAAATTCAAAACTTGCCATGGAAGTGAAGGTAATGTGTGCAGAAAAGATAGATTATTGAAAACATTTCAATGGCTCCAATTTTCACGCGTACACTCAGAAACAGTTTATACCATCATAGAAAATGTCATTATATTATCAGCATCAAGTAAAGTTTAACTGAAAACTTAACATAAATTTCATAATGTCTAAGCATTATTTGTTATTTCCCCTTTTGCTTTAATGACAAAATATAATTTGGTCAATGTCACAAATCTACTCACATCTGATTAATAATATCGTAAATATTTTATCCTTTATGAATTTAAAATTCAGGATAAATTCAGGATGAATATCAGGGTTTGTGTCAGAATTTTTGTAACCATGTGTCTTTGTACATGGTAATATACAGTGAACCATAAACCAAGCCATAATTTCATTTTGCCATTTCATCTTAAAAAAGAGGAACCTCTCAAGTCTTAATATCTCAAATTTGAAGTCTAATCTACATCTCCCTCCATCAGAGTTTTAGAGGAATGACTAAGTCAGCAAGATCTCTAATTGGAACAGTTCAAAGCTGTCAGGTTAAGTCCTGTTTTCAAAGATGAACTGCCATAATACACTCTGTATCAACCTCGTAATCTGATAAATAAGATGTGATGAATGACCAGCTATTGACAAAAACTTTTAATTTTCTTGCCTTTCACTCATATACTGCCTGAGTTTGGGAAAGGTTCAATGAAAACTATGAATCATCTGCTGATCGTGAACTTTAGCTAGAAAGACAGGAGAGAAACAGGGAGAGAGAGAGAGAAAGAGAGAGAGATCTGTTAGCAAAATGATGAACAGGCAGGCAGCATTTCCACGCCCACATTTTTAATGCAGTTTATAAAACCAAAGGTTGTCACAGAGACAGTTGTGATTTCTTAAGACACAGAAATGTCTATCAGGTGGGGAGATTTTATGCATGGTATTCTACAGTAAACCAACAACAAAAACAAGAAATCTTTGAAGAAATAGTTTACCCAAAAAGGGACATCCCATTCCATCAAACCTCAATTACTTTCTTTCATCTGGAGAGAACAAAAGGAGAAATGTATGAATGTATTCAGTAACCAGGGGCTGCCAAATACATAAAAGAATTCCATATGATCATATTGTATTCCAAAATCTTCTGCTAAACCATACAAACAATAGCTGTGTGTAAGGAACAAGCCAAAAGAAATGTAAAAATTAAGTGATCAAATTAAGATATTTGTTCATTTGATCCATATCATTAATTTTAGGTTGTATTGTGTAATATCCAGGGCTGAAAATGTGGGAACGTTGGGGAAAGAAGTCTGATGGGTGAATTTCAACAGGTGATGGTATGGCAGTGCAAACTGATTTTTTTAGGAACATTTTTCAAAATTTTAGGAAACTATAAAGATATCCATATTGTTTCCAATGAATAGCCAACAAGAGTCAATCCGAGTCCTGCACATAAAGTAATAGTGCAATAAAATAATATATAATAATGAAAACATTCTGTCCATTGTTACTTGCACAATGCCAACTTTCATGGTTGGCCATATTAACTTGCCTCCTTATTCATTCTGCTTTACAACTGGATACACCTTTACATAACTGTTTAATTGTTGATTGTCAAAGCACTAAACTAAAATATAGCGATTCAAAACTTTTTAAACTAAACATATGTTTAATGTTATTTAGATTTTCTATTTAATGTTTATACGTAATGTTTAATAAGATTTTTATATTTATGAAATTAATTTGAGTTTTATGTTTATTTTTATATTTCACCATTTCCAGCATTGGTCATTTCTATAATACTTACAGCACCCTATGTACTCCAAACCTTATAGAAACTATATTCAATAGCACCAATATACTGTAAATAAACACTTTACATATATAAACATAAACATGAATAAAACAACAACTGAATTATATCAGTACTGGTTCATATATCACATCTCTTTAGCACATGACTTTCATTTCTAAATCTAGTAACGCATAAAGGTCTGGAACACACACTGGTTGTTGTGTATTTTAGGGTACTCTGTGTCAACCATATCTCCTACACTGAATCACCAACACATTTATCTGAACAAAGCCTGGAACTATGTCTGTTTTCCGTCTCTCTTTCCACCCACTCTACCCTGAGCACCTGGAGTGTCTGTTTCTGGTGTTGGGGCATAAACTACATTTCTAGTGTCTGATTTACTTGCACAGTAAGTCCAAAGTAACATAAAGGGACATTTTTAGTTACAGAACAGCTTACACTTGGTGGTATCAAGCAACTGACGTTTTATATTTATGTTATGCAAAAAAGTAACACAGTATTACTATGGTATTGGACATGTAGCATACTATATGAATATGATAATTATTCAATACCATAGTATGTACAGTATCAACATACTCTTTGATACCATCGTTATACTATAGTAATACCACTGTACTTTGTTATAAGACAATGAATTACACAAAACATCTGGGTTTAAAGGAGGACAGTGATTAATGCAACTGCAGCTTTTGTTGTTTTGCTCTTTGATATGGGGCTGCTTGCTTGTGTGTTTCAGCCGATGAGCGCGCAGGTCTCTGGAGACAGGAAGACCACTAAGAGTCAGATTATGCTAACGCGCTCTGCATCTTGAGCAAAGGATGTGACACTAATACTTTCAAGGATTTCAACGTGCTGTCCAGGTGCTGAAGCATACAAGAGCAGCCACACGCTCTGAGCTTTCTGTAGAAAAAGAGAAAATTAAATGTGCTGCCATGTTAAGGGGGAGCTGAGAGTTTCTACAATTGAATTCTAAGGATTCATTGAGTTTGAGCAGGACTTCACAAGTTAAGTGAACATTTAGAGCTTGTTTTGTGAAAGTGATGTTTGTGGTTAAATGTTTATCACATTAACTTTGAAACAAATACTTGAAAATTCAGTGATCTGATCCTTAGTGCTTTGTTAGAACTTGACCATTAAATTTATTTGACACAAAGAGGCAGGTACCCTTGTTCTATTACTTGCATCAAGACAATAAGTTATTTTGTAGGTTTTAAAAAAAAAAACCTACATCACAAAATATGGGTTGAAAGGTATGTTTAGTCATGTTAAACCCATTGTTTGCTAAATTCAGAATACAATTCACTTTTAAAATTGGCTAAAACTTCTGCTGTGCATTACTGCATTACTTAAAAACATAGTGTGAATGCAGTAACCTTAATTTTTTCATAAGTAAATATGCACACTGATGTGAGTTGTGTGGAACAGGCCCGAGACAAGCCTGTCACCTCATTTATTTGTTGTCTCTAAGTATTGACACTATGTAGATCAATAGATCATTCGAGCTTCAATTGCCCAAAAAATAATTAAAATTCCTCATGCTTGCTTTATTTAAAAGATCATTAACCAATTATTGCGAGAGACTTCAAACTCTCAGACGTCGAAAACAACAGATCTATACCAACTCTTTGCCCTCCAGCAAGGCTTTGGCTTCAAAGCTTCATCTAAACAGAGATTCGCTCTTCAAAACACAGCATGCCGTAAGCTAAGTCTAAGCTCCAGTTAATAATGCCAATCAATGATGCTCATGAGTAACAGAGTCAGTGTCTTGGGTAAGCCCTAGAGCTCCAGTAGAAACAACTAAATGCTGTGTCAGGAACTACAGACATGCTGAATGCAAAATTAATACCTCCTCTTTAACGTCTGCTTGATATAATCCACAATACTTGAAATGCTAGTGGGCTACTGCTAGCAGGGTGACATGATTAGCATACAATTAAAATCCCTGTAAACAAGTATGTTCACATGGCGGCCATCTTTGTTAATGCCCCTGGGCTGTTATTATTATTTTTTACTTATGTAAACCCAAACTGAAACTGTAAAAAAAGTATAGTTTTAATAATCTGAGTATAGTTGAGCCAAACCAAGTCAGATATTTTAATATGACCTCAAACAGTTATCATCACATTTTTACAGGAACGAATCATCTCCGCTATGCAGTAAACATACTTTGTAGTGTACAATATTTCAACAATTATCACATTTGTGTGTATGTTTATGGAATTTTAGCAGAAACATTCTGAGATAAAGTTGATAGTTCCCGTGCAATAAGGGAGAAAACCAGCCCGGCTGCTTCCCCCACGCACTACACGCCCTTGTTCAGTCAATAAATCCACCCTCCGGGGTATTTTTGCACCGCCTATCTTGTCGTGTGATTCCTCACCCGTGACAATATATATATATATATATATGACAGGAATGATAATGAGGATACTGACGATGGAAATTCAGGAGCTGACGATAACGATGGAGACTGGAGATGAAGGTAAGTCACACACACACACAACACTGGAGAAACACAAAGGAGATCTTGAAGACAAACACAAACTGGAGCAGGTAAACAGTAGAGCATGGAGATGAGTCTGTTTCTGTGGTTGAGATCAGACAACGAGTAAGTGGAGTGTGTGTGCTTATAAATTGTCCTTGATTGGAATCAGGTGCAGGTACTCAGTACTCAGTGACTGTGAATGCTGAATGGGGGTGGAGCCCCTCCACGGACCACTCCTGATGGCTGAATATCCGTGATGCCGAGGTGGACATCCTGGACCTCTGGGTGCAGGAGCCTCTGGATGTGCAGTGTGGAATTCCATCAATAGATTGGGGTATAGGATATTACTCCTGGGTACCCAAGATCTCTTCTCAGGTCCATATCCTTCCCAGTCAACAAGATATTCCAGTCTACCACCACGACGCCGGGATCTCAGGATCTCCTTCACTAAGTAGACTGTTCCATGCTCGATTACCAATGGAGGGGGAGGCTCCTCTCTTAGACCAGGCTCTGTGGGAACAGGAGACAGTGATGAGTTATATGGTTTGAGTAGTGAAACGGGAAATGTCGGATGGATACGATATTGTGGTGGTAGTTTTAGTTTGTAGGTGACTGGATTGATTTGTTTGATGATAGGAAATAGGCCAATGAACCTGGGACTCAGCTTTTTACAGGGTGTTCTTAGCCAGATGTCCTTTGTGGAAAGCAATACATTTTGTTCAGATCTGAATCTTGGTGTTGGTGCGGTTTGTGTGTCTGCTCAGAGTTGATGTTGTCATACCACTCTTTGGAGATGTTGAGCTGAGTCCCAAACTCTCTCACTCTCCTGGAACCAATGATTAATTGATGGTACTTTAGACAGTTCCCTAGTCCAGGGGAACAATGGAGGTTGATAACCGATTTGTGATGGGTTGTCTGAGAGAGTTTTGTGCGTACTCGGCCCAGGCAAGGAATCGGTTCCACAAGTTCTGGTGACCATGGCAGAAGGTACATAAGTATTAGCCTATCTACACGATCTTTCTTTCAATTTGTCCGTTACTTTAGGGATGATATCCAGAAGATAGGCTAATGGTCACACCTAGGAAAGAGAAAAAGGATCTCCACACTCATGAGATGAATTGTGGTCCTCGGTCAGAAACAATATCTTATGGAATATCAACATTTCTGAATACCTGGTTGAATAATGCTTCTGCCATTTCCATCGCCGTTGGGAGTGCTTTCATGGGAATCAATCGACATGTACAAGTATTTCCAACGGAGGTAGATGGCAAGGTGTTCTTAATATAGCACACTCCTGGCATCCCTTATGTAACTTCTAATGTCAGTAGCCATGTTGGACCACCAAAAGCGATTTTGTAGCAGTGAGGGGGTTCTATTGGCCCCAGGATGAACAGTACCCAGAGAGGTGTGTGCAATGTGGATTAAACGTATTCTTTGGTTTCTTGGAACATATCTGTGATTAGATGGGATGATGTTTTTTGGATTGTTAGATAGTTCATCTGGAGAGTATAATCTAAACAATGCATCAGCTTTAGTATTTTTATTCCCTGGACAATATGAAATGGTGAAATTAAAACGTGTAAAAAAAAGGGCCCACCTGGCTTGTCTGGGATTGAGTCATTTTGCCTCACGTAGATATCCCAAATTTTGATGATCAGTGTATACAGTGAAAGGATGATGGGCTCCCTCCAGCCAGTGTCTCCACTCCTCCAACGCTAACTCTATGGCCTTCTGTTCTGGGATGGATAATGAATAAATCTTACCTCTGGGTACTGGAGCATCCGGAATGAGGTCAATGGGGCAGTCCCATGGTCTGTGCGGTGGTAGAGCCGAGGCTCGTTTCGAAACAGAAAACGTCACTGATGTGGAATATTCCTTAGGAATGGATAAAGATCTTTTCTCCGGAGGGCTTTCAATGGACGTAAAATAAACTGGGAAATCAGGGGATGTACATTTGGTGTTGGTAAAATTGGTAAATTCGGGAAACATTTGTGAAAACAGTTCTTACCCCACTTCAGGACTTCTCTGGTGGACCAGGATATTGACGGGTCATGTGAAACGAGCCATGGGTGCCCTAATATCAACATCTGGAGTTGTCCCTCCAGAACTAATAAAGAGATGTCCTCTGAGTGAAGCAAACCGACTTTTTATTTTATGGGTCCAACAATGTATTTCACGTGTCCTCCCCCAATGGGATTTCCATCTATAGACTGTATCTTGTACGTGGTTTCATTTATCCTTTTCTGGAGTTGGAGTTGATCACAGAGATCTTCTGAGATGAAGTTGCCGGCTTACCTTGAGTCGATGAGTGCATTAACTGAAACACAGTGATAAGCCGTAGTGAGTTGTACAATAGTAGTGAGTGGTGAAACTTTCATAGGTGACGAGAAAACAACACTTACCAGAGGTCTAGAAGGATGAATAGGACATGTTTGGATTACATGTCCGTTTTTCCCACAATAAATGCACGACCCCTGGGTCAGCGACGTTGATGTTTAGCTAAAAATAAATGTGTAAGACGAGTATGGTCCAATTGCATGGGCTCTGGTTGTGGTTCTGTAGGGTTAGAGTTTTCTGGCTGGCGGTGAAAAAATAGCGTATGTTGATACTGTTCCTCCTCCATACACTTATGAATCCTGTTGGCTACTCTTATAGACAGTTGGATAAAACGTTCTAAACCCATGGTATCGTCATAGGAAGAGAGATGTAATCGAATGGAGGGATTTAATCCTTGACTGTAAATTGTTAACAGAAAAAGTTCATTTCAACCACTAGAAGCAGCAAGCGTTCTGAAGGTTAATGTACATTTTTGTATAGATGATTTACCTTGACTGATTCGATATAATCTCTCACCAACAGATTAATTTCCAGTAGGTATTCCAAATACTTCCCGGAAATGAGATATGAACGTTTCTAGCGACTGAGTTGCAGGTCCATTTTGCTGCCATAGTGATTCTGCCTATTGTAATGCTCGTCCTTTTAACAAAGAGATAATGAAACCAATTTTTGCTCGTTCAGTAGGAAAACGTTGTGGCTGCATTTCTAGGCAGAGGGAGCATTGGAGGAGGAAACCAGTGCATTCATCCGCCAAGCCAGAATAGGGCACCGGATTTACTATGGGACTGGCCATGTAGATCGGAATGGAAGTGGAGACAGAAGGAGGTAAAGCAGGTGCTTGTGTTGTTGTTTGGATAACCCGGTGTAGTGATTTATTGCACAGAGTGGTAATGGGTAAACATATGATGATGTCCATGTATATATATATATATATATAAAATTAGAAGGCAAGCAACTTATTTTGTAAAAAAAGGAAACCCGTGGCTTTATTCACTGTTCCGTCACAGTCTGGCAAACAAACACTAACACAAATACCTAAATTAAAAAAAAAGCACATTAAGGTAAGGAACAAAGACACACACAACATCGTACATATCATACTGACAATCACACACAGATATATGTGTGTGTATATGTGCTATACAAATAAAAATGCCTTGAGGAACAAAATGCATTGCTGTAATATGCTTAATAATAAGTAATATGCTTATAATATGATTAAATACCCAAATAAAAGACAACTTTGACTTATAAAACTTCTTTTTGCAATTGTCTGTTTTCCAATAAAAGCATATATTAATATGTGTGTGTTTTGTGTGGGTGTGTTCATGTGTCTCTTTCTACCGATTAAAAAAAAAACGATATCCGATGAAAATGTAGGGTTGATAAATGATAATTATGTCATATGGATGGAGAAATTGATTGGTAGATGAGTGGAGAAGACAAGGTGACACAGTGAGAAAAGAGAGAAACAGGAAGTGGGCGGCAGAGAATGTGTGCAGGAGAGATTATGTGTTCCACTTGAATGGAGTGATGTTCAGATAAACCAGAGAGGATGTATGGATGGAGAGATAGCTGGATGGATCAATGGCTGAACGTTGCACACACACACACACACACACAAACCCACACCCATACAGTCCTCTTCAGTTTATTGTACAGATCTGTTGTGCACTGTAGCGAAAAAGAACTCAAATGTGTTGTGTACATGCAATGCATGTTTATGCGTGGCTGGGTCTGTTTTTGTACGCCCTCCACAGGAGTGTGCAAATGGTTTGGGGGTGTATGTCACTCTGTCAGAGAACGTTAGCAGCACATTCATTACTCAAGACGCCACATGCTCACGCAGAGAGGAGCAGTTGAACGTTACAGCAGATGTTCAAATCTCGCTGTGTCTCTGGATGCTGGATGTCCCGCCGATCGCAGGCGAGGGATTTTCTCAGGGCACGAAGCGTAAAGAAATAATGTAGACTGATAGAAACAGAGGAAGGAAAACAGGGAGGGAATGAGAAACAGTATGTGGGGGTTTGTATGCTCATGTACGCTTCAGGCAATAGCACAAATGCATCTATCATGTCACGCTGTTCTGAAGTTAGTTCATTGAAGGGCCTGTGTTCTCAGTCACTCCTGGAAAATATTCACGTCTCATGATTTATGATTTTCCATCAGTGCTTTTATGTTGTTGTTTACCTGCAGTGATGATGGGCTTCTGATATGTTCTGATATTCTGTTATCTACCACAATTGTTTTGCATGCAAGGTGTTGCTGATGGACTGTGGATTTAAAACACCCTGTGTAAAATCCAGACATTAAGGTCTGTTCCAAAATCTAGTGAGCCACCTATCTAGAGAGGATTTTAAGGGTTAAAAGGGCTTTTGTGATTCAACGGCTATAGAAAAAAAGTACATATATTACATATATAATATCTCATTAAAATTGTCATAGCTCATTAAAATAGACTGTTTTCTGTGTGTACTACTAAATGTTAGCTTAGAAGCATGATAAAATATAATAAAACTATTGTAATTATGAAAAAGTCTATGTGAAGTCTGCATACTTCACACAGGTAGTGTTGTTTTGTGGTTGTGCCACATGGAGTTGTTTCCTATGCAGTGTTCCAAATCAGTCACTGTAGGTGGCTCACTTGGCACAGAACTGCAGTCTTCCTATTGTTTTCTTGTCTCATAGTGAGTCCTTAAATAATGTCTGTTTTTTCTGTAACAGTTCAACAGTGAGTTTTTAAGCCCTTCATCACATTTCAACTACCTCTTCATTTTGTGGGGAAAAGGCCCAACTTTCTGACTAACAAAATTCTTCCCTACTTAAAAGACCAGCATAGCTGGGCACCAGTAGCCTATAGTATATGTTGTGTTTTAAATGCTGGTGTCCTTAGACATCTACACTAGACTAACCAGCCTAACCAGCCAGCTTCAACAGAAAGAATAATCTAGTTGTAGCACAAACCAGATTGGACATTAGGACTGGCATCAATATTGTTTTTTCTGAAGGGTTCTCTTTAAAATACAACATGTTCTTAATTTCTGGGGGTGGAATGATTCTACATGGTGTGGGAAAATTGTGATAACAAACTGTTCACATTTGTAGAGGCGTATTTTCACACATCAATTTATTGGATGCAAAATGACACAATGACTCTGTTCACACCAGTCTCACCATCACGACCACTAATCAAGTGGAGAGGATGCAACAGCGCAGGTGTGGGTGCATCACACGTCTACTTCCACGCAACTGTAACATTCATAAAAAAGAAAAAATATGCATTTGCTGCGATATTATAGATGATGGTTTATGAATATCAGGATGATTACATTTCACTGCCGCCCCCTTCCCCACACATCAATAGAGCTACTGTGATAAAATAATGCATTTTAGCTTTGAAGCAGTGTAGAAGTGAAGCTAATCAGCTGTCTCTTCATTTCCCATAAACAATCAGCTAAAAGAAAAATCCCTCCAGGGGAGCAACATCCAGGCAATAATTAGTTACATAAGCATGATTACTGACTGGTTGAGTAAATGGTAAGGCTAAATACCGGCAAACACTTCAGTTTTCTACAAACTGGATGACTGACAGATTCCAGCCATGGAAAGTGTGTCAGAATTGAGCAGAAGAAACATTTTGGAATTTCTCTCCCAGTTTTTTCTTTCTTTCAGAAACGTGTTTAGCTCTCCAGGGCTCAAATTGAAGCTGTAAGTAAATCACAGTTGATTCACTAATGAAAAAGTGTTACACACACAGATTAACATGCAACACTTACCAAACACACATACGCAGATGGATACCTTAACAATTTAGCTCCCACAACTCAATTTAATGTCCAAACCAATTGAAAAATAACTGATACACACTCTCCCCAGCTAAAATGTTTCCTGTAGTACAAATAAAACACAAATCACAAATGAGAGCTTGTTATATATGAGTACAGTTGATTTTTCTAGGCAGAAATGAAGTGTGCTTCACTCCATATAGTATAGTAACTCTGAAACAGTCCCACTTTCTGGCACAATGAACATAATGGAATATGGATTTAACATCTGTTGATCAAAAGTGGGCAGCGCTAAATACAGGTTTTGTTATACTGTATGTTGCAATTGCTGATGTACCCCGATCATTTCCAGCAATGCTAAATTACTTACTAGTTACTGCTACAGTAGCCGATGGCAGTTGTATTGGGGATTCTTATTCTATATCATTTTTGTGGACAACAGTTTGGATACACCCTTGTGCAGATGATGTCATCAATATTTTCGCTTCATTTTCCCAAAAGAGAAAGACTGTACTGTAAGGGTAAAATCTAATGAATGCATATTCTCTTTGACTTTAATGCCAAGTATTGATCAATATTCTGTGCACTTAAGATGAAAATATTAGAGGAGGAGAGGACCTTCGACATAGTATGTGGGTGTGTTTAATAACATCGACTGGCATAGCTGAGTACAGGGGCAGAGTTCTGGCTTTAATCATAAATCAAACAATTTCTAACAGAAAAAGATTCATGTCAGTAATATACTGTATGGTTATGCTGACACAAACTGTTTTTGCAGAAAAAACTTACAATCCGAGAAGCAGTTGGACCCCTAAGGACCCTGTGTAAATTATATAATGATATTTTCTTCCCTAGTCAAATAAAATTACTGATGAAAATGAAAATGCTTCTCTAAAATGAAAATGCCCCAACAGTAAAATTTACCTTTCAGAAATACACTAGCAAACCATAGTCTATAGACAGCCATGAAGCTAACAGACATGGACTAAAAGCTACAAAACCCTTAATAGCAGGTGTTAACAGGGTTGGTGGAAAACTGTGTGTTATGTGGGCATAACAGCGCTGTCTAACACCTAACAGAGTTTGTTTAAAGTTTTGAGCAGAGTGACATCAATTTAGCATGACGCATTTATTTTCTGCTCTGGGATTTATTGCTTACAGATGCAGAATACTCAAACCTGCTGAGTTTGTTTTACTTCGCAACTGTACTAGATTTACAGTCTTTTAAAAGACACTGTGTTTTCATTTACCATGTTTTTACCCTCATATTAAATGATTCATAACTCACAAATTGTTTGGGTTCACAACAATACAAGAGTAAATATCAGACTTAAATGAGCTGAGGATTTATTATTTAATCCTAATGTGCATTCTTTCAGAACAAGAAGCAATACGAGCCATATGCACTTCATTAAGTAACACACATTACCATATGGAGATGTGCATGTTTTAAATGCACCAATCAGCAAAGAACAATCAAAGTACAGACTTCTAACAGGTGCATATATGCACTACTGATGCGTTCCACTGCAGCTGCAATCAAAGGGGGCTTTATATCCTGCCCTCACTTTGAGAACAGATGCGCGTTCCTCTCCACACTGCTCCAGGAGCATCAGGAGGGAGAACAGCAACCAATCAGAGGACACAGACGCTATTGATGATTTTTTAGCATCTCCATTGTCATTCCAATCATTGCATCTGTAACATCACTTCCACTAAATGCAGATGACAGTCTCCTGCAAGCTATTCTTATCCCATGTGACAAAAACCCTCAAAAGAGACGAATCCCTGACAGTGCACGAGTGTGCTGCAAGCTTCAAATCTGCCAATTAATTTCTTGATTGAAAAGCTCGCATAGGCTCTGAATTCCCAGGCTCCGTGTTAAACAGTGGAAGAATGACATTTCTGTCCTTGAGCAGAACCAACACCGCAATTAAAAACATGCCGCAAAACTATCATTTCTCACGGGGACACGCACACCCACAAACACTCATCTTTCTAATGTTTCTGTACAGTGCTCAAAGTTGGCAGGTGCTCAAGGGGGCTTTGAACATTTCCTTGACAAAATGGTTAAAATATTCATGGCCTTTCAGGAAATTGCATGCAAATCAAAGAACCATGTCTGAGGTACAGTTCCTGAAAAGAAATGCAAGGATAGTTTGGTTTTCATTGATAATATTAATACATTACAATGACTTCTGTTTACTTTTGTACTATAAACTATAAAATCATTCACTTTATTTAAATATTATTTACATATACACTATATTGCCAAAAGTATTCGCTCACCCATCCAAATAATTTAATTCAGGTGTTCCAATCACTTCCATGGCCACAGGTGTATACAATGAAGCACCTAGGCATGCAGACTGCTTCTACAAACATTTGTGAAAGAATGGGCCGCTCTCAGGAGCTCTGTAAATTTCAGCGTGGTACTGTGATAGAATGCCACCCCTGTGCAACAAGTCCAGTCATGAAATTTCCTCGCTACTAAATATTCCACAGTCAACTGTCAGTGGTATTATAACAAAGCGGAAGTGACTGGGAATGACAGCAACTCAGTGGTAGGTGGTACCACGAAGTGGTAGGCCACTTCGTGGCTGAAAAATGACAAAGCGGGGTCAGCGAATGCTGAGGCGCATAGTGTGCAGAGGTCTCCAATTTTCTGCAATTGCTGTCAATTGCTACAGACCTTCAAAGTTTATGTGGCCTTAAGATTAGCTTAAGAACAGTGCGTAGAGAGCTTCATAAAATGGGTTTTCATGGCCGAGCAGCTGCATCCAAGCCATACATCACCGAGTGTAATGAAAAGCGTCGGATGCAGTGGTGTAAAGCAAGTGCCACTAGACTCTAGAGCAGTGGAGACTCGTTCTATGGAGTGACGAATCACGCTTCTCCATCTGGCAATCTGATGGACGAGTCTGGGTTTGGCAGTAGCCAGGAGAATGGTACTTGTCTAACTGCATTGTGCCAACTGTGAAGTTTGGTGGAGGGGGGATTATGGTGTGGGGTTGTTTTTTAGGAGCTGAGCTTGGCCCCTTAGTTCCAGTGAAAGGAACTCTGAATGCTTCAGCATACCAAGAGATTATGGACAATTCCATGCTCCCAACTTTGTGGGAACAGTTTGGTCACCAGTGCACAAAGCAAGGTCAATAAAGACATGGATGAGCGAGTTTGGTGTGGAAGAACTTGACTGGCCTGCACCCTGGCCTGAGTCCTGACCTCAACCTGATAGAACACTTTTGGGATGAATTAGAGCGAAGACTGCAAGCCAGGCCTTCACATCCAACATCAGTGTCACATCAACGGTGTCTGACCTCACAAATGCGCTTCTGGAGGAATGGTCAAAAATTCCCATAAACACACTTCTAAACCATGTGGAAGCCTTCCCAGAAGAGTTGAAGCTGTTATAGCTGCAAAGGGTGGGCCTACGTCATATTAAACCCTATGGATTAACAATGGGATGTCACTTACATTTACATTTACATTTAGGCATTTGGCAGACGCTTTTATCCAAAGCGACTTACATTGCATTATGCGACTATACATTGTTTTTTGAGTATGTGCAATCCCTGGGATCGAACCCATGATCTTGGCGTTGTTAATGCCATGCTCTAACCACTGAGCCACAGGAAAGCTAGAACATAAGCTACTTATGTTCATATGCGTCTAAAGGCAGATAAGGGAATACTTTTGGCACTATAGTGTACATGTACTAAAAACGTCTATAGCAGTGTTTCTCAACCAGGGGGCTAAAGCCCACTAGGCAGGCTCAACAAAATTCCAAAGAGGGCCTCAAGATGACTTTAAATAATAGAAATAATATGTTGATTAGAATGGTATACAAGCCCTTATCCCAGCCCTAAACACTGACTGAATCTACCGCTGACCCTAAACCTAATTATACAATGTGATTGGTCAACATAAATGTTGTTCCTGGACCAACAATGATGTTGATCCAGGAACATGTTCTTCTTGGTAAAATCATGTTCACTTATGGGAGGCAGTAAATAGTGCAAAAAGCTGTTTGATGGTTTTCCTGTAGAATTTTCGCTGTATGTGTGTTGTGATTGATGGGGTTTTGAGTGCCTCATAATTGCAGTTGTCGTTTCTCTCTGTACTGTAGCCAAGCATGACGAGCAGCAGCATGGATACAAGCTTTTAACTCCAGATACTAATATATGCTACCCCCCCCAGCTCTCGGACTACAGCTGTCTAAAACAGGTGAGGAAAGCCACTTACTCCAAAGTTACCATGGAGATCACCAGAACAATGCAACTCGTCTTTTATCTTCTGTTTTCTATTCAAATATATTTAAATGTTCCCTCTTGTCAATTATGTATTGTGCATATATAAAGTTAAGTGTTTTCCTTTTGTGAGGTAAAGAAAGGACGGAGATAGGTTCTTCTCTTGCATTTTTTTCTAGAAATCATCCGAGCCATTTAAATACAGCATGTTTGCATTTAGATTTGATATGGGTGTGTTCATATATGCATCATTTTTCATGAAATGAAATATACTGATGTGTTGATGTGACAGCTTTAATTCACATTCACCCACTTAGCGGCCCGTATTAATGGAAGCAGAGGTACTCAGTTCTTCCAAGAATAGATTCCCTACTATTCACCTTAAAACGACAATGAGAGTTCTCTAATTCGTCTTTTTAATTTCAGTTTGACACACCATTTAGACAAGACTCTTTCTACATTAAAACAGGTCCATTAGTCAACATCAGATATCTTTGAAAAATCTTTGAAAATTCCTTTAACATTTAAGCTTTTGCTTGTTATGGGAACTAGCAAATGCATAACACTACCCATTAAAATTGGGTGTGAATTATAAAACACATAATTTAAGTCTTACAATTGCTAAAATAACACAATTTAAAGTATTTCTTTTCTTAGCTTTGTGGCCATCTATATGTTAGTGTACTCCTAAACAACACAAACTAGAAGATACTTGCATATATAATATTTTTCCTGCAGGATTAAGGACCAAAAATATTAATGATTTATTGTGTACTCAGTTATATACAAACTTCAGTCCAAAAAATGCTCCCTAGAATAAGAATATTCTTCCTTCCCTCTATACCATCTAAAGTAAATAAGAAACTGCTGTAAGAAACATATTAAAATACCAAAAAAAAACTGCAGTTGTGGAGTCTTTTTATGGTCCTGCAAATGTAATTACAAAATACAAATATTCCATGCAGTCTATTTTTTTAAAGTCTGTTACAAGAAGCTAAGGTAATAGTATGTGCTTATCAAATAACATCAGAAATCTTAAGAACTGTATGTATAATAAAATTATAGAAGAAGTTTTTGATGAATTATAGCATGTCACACTGCAGGACTCTGACGAAACTGTGACAAATGACATGGTGAAGTGGCACACAATTTCTCTGCTTTTTGACAGAATTAATGACATACCGCTCAAACTGCGCTGTAAAATTACCTCAGGCAAAGAGCTAGAAGGAAAGAGATGATGACTCATTAAATCTCTGATTATATATCTCACATATAAGACGAACATCATTTTGACTGCATGAATAAACCATGTTAGATTTGCTTCACTGATTGCATGACTAAAACTATAAACTCCTCCATTAAGAACATCATTTCAAATGTCTGAACTGATCACATATCACTGAAGAGAAAATCCTACTCGTAAGAACAATAAGACCTTATTCTGACTCAAAGTAATAATGGTCATGAGGACTTACCAGCCACCTGAGACATAAGCAATGGCACAAAGAAGGAAGCCCCTCTGGGACATTCCAGATAAAGCCAGTTAGATGGCTCTCGCAGCTGCATTTTACCTGGTCTAAACTATGACTAGCTTTACCAGCTCCTGGAGACTTGGCAGACCTGGTAGACCATCTTGGTCAAGATACATACAAAATTAAATACATTGCAGACATTTGTATATTCATAATTTACCTTCATTGCATATTATGCAAAGGGCATATTATGCAAGGGCAAAAATATAAGTTTTGTACCAAGAAATTTGGTTTAACCTGTTAAATATGTTAATGTATCACATACATTTTCCTACAAACATTTCTTTTCTACAACATTATTCTTTCATTTTGTCACAAAATGTTTGTTTTCCTCTCATACAATATACATTGCAAAATGTGTCAACACAGTCAGATACAAAAATTTTATGTTTGATTATTGATATATGTAGCATGGGATGCTTTCAAACTGATTTTCACCTCCATTTTTCAAATCATTCAGTTCAACAGTTTTTTCTGATGTTGCTACTACTAATAGATACTATTTAAATGTGAAAATCACCTAAACTAAATGTTTGTTATGATCTTAAAAATCATCTGAGGGTGTATGTTTCAATGTTTGAAATCACTTCTGAAGACAAAATTATAACTGTGTAATTTCTTTCATTAGAATCTTTTTTTATATGGATTACTTAATAATGAATAAAAACAGCCAATAAGAGTCCAGCATAAATGGAAATTCCTTCAATACTATTTAAAAAGTTAAATAGGATGGATGATAAAATGTCAAGTGTACAATTTTGCAAATTCGAAGCAAATTGAAAATTGAAACACATTGAAAATACTAAAATACAGTTCATTTAGAGTTAATTTATTTTGTATGCTTTTAGTCACAACATAACTCCCACAGTTACAAAAGTGTTATTCCATGGTTTTGATGGGTTTACTGTTATTCTAAAATGTGAAACGTAAAAATTCCACCGATAACAAAAATACCAGCGTAAATTAAATAAAAACAAACACATTACTTGCCCATTGCAACATGACACGTTTATTAAAGGACAATAAAATTAATAGATAACAACATATATTTAAACAATTCTGGAGCAGGTTTCACAGCAGACTAACACAATATCCTCATTTAAACCCATTAAACATATTTCTAGGTTAACAGGCCTTGTGCTTTTCAAACCCGTGTCTTGGATTGAGACAGCATCATGTCTCAAACCAGCATTTTTAGAATGATGTGCTTTAAATGTGCGCAAAACACCAATCAGACCTATAATCTACTCAATTCATGTCTTCTAATCACTGATATCACTGACATCTGATATTCATATGACAGATGGAATGATAATTCTAGAGATAACAAAGTACAAAATATTTTGGAATAGCTCTCTGGATGTGGATTTGGGTAATGGCTTAATGCCAATAGTTATTTTCATTTTTAAAATAAATCTTTCTTATTTTTACATACAATCTGTTGAGTAGACCAAAGATTATGCATTAAAGATCTATTTTGGAAAAACAACCAAGGCCATTTTTATGGTCCTTTGAGGCCCCTGATTATTAGAGGAGCCCTGAAACCTACAATATGCTTTTTAGTGAATGGCGACAAATTTCCTGATTTTATTTTATTTTTTGTTAGATTCAAAACACCTGTTAATTCTAAAATTCCCTTCATAAATGTATATTAAAGACTGCTCATGAACAGAAGCACACACAGACAAACACAAATATCACTTAACATATAACAAAATGTCTTAGTAACAGCTGCCGAGGCAACATACTATTTTTAGTTATCATCCATAGAAAACAAACCAATGAAGAAACAGCTATGTTTGAGCAATGCTAAGATTCATGTCTTGTCAATCCTAGACAATTGTCAATTGTCTTTTAAACTTGCTCACTAAGGTGGAATGAGAAAAAGTCATACACTGTATCTCTGTTGATTTCAATATAGCTGACATAAAATTCCAATATCTCCTTCAGGCCTGATTTTTTATTGCAGAATTCATTCTAAACTCAGCAAATTTATAATTATGTTTGTTATGTTTATCTAGTCAAAAAATACAATACAGAGACATAGATAAGAGTTACATTTCACATAAATCATATATGCCAGGTACTGCAGCTATGGTTGTTACTTCTGCATTTAATCTTGTTCTGTACGCACGCAGTTGGATTATGCATTAGAATGACAACAGCATTCTACAAATGAATTTACTCTTCTGCCTAATCCTTTCTTGTACACACAGAGATCAGTTATATGCAGGAGTGACAACCACAACTAAATTTACTCCTGAGAAATTCAGGTACTCTAGGGTCACCTGCACTCACATTTAACCCTTGATGTGTGTCCAGAACCAAACTAAACAACAAGTCAGAACACCAGTATATTCTGACACTGTGTCTTCTCACTGTACTTGCTTCCACCAGCCCTGTGGTATGATAATTATCGGCATGATAACTCATAATGTTACAGTACAGAGAGAGCATGCTATTTAAAAGCAGTAGTCTTACAAGCATAAACAAAACATGGTGTGGGCAGCCTACACATTCCTGGACACTGTAGCTCAACTGGTAGGGCATTGCATTAGCAGCGCAAAGGTCATGGGAATCCAGGAACACACATACTGATAAAATCTATATCTTGAATGTACTATAAGTCACTCTGGATAAAAGTATCTGCCAAATGCATAAATTCCATCGCTTATATACTGTATATATTTTGTATACAATAACAATGCATCCAATGACTCCACATATATTTTAGGAGTGTCTACATTTAACATTGTGGTTGTTACTCCTAAAGCCCTGTAGTGTGTATTTGGCCATAGAGTCTAGACCAGAGGTTATCAGAAGTGACATGACAAAAGATTTTTACTGTATCTTATTTACAGTATGGTATGGTGAAATGTATACCAATTCTTCACATTAAAAACAGTTAGACAGAGCTCAATGGCATGGAGCTAAACATAGGGTCTCAAGATGGGTTTTCCTTTTTTAACTTTTGACTTAACTTTTTTGACAGGGAGTGTGAGTGATTGATTGTGACAAGACTCAGTCCATATTTGAATCATGAGTATTACAGCACTTTATGTCAGGAGTAACACTCTGCATGTGTGTTGCCACCTGTGAGATCCTGAAGTGTATAGTTTAATCATATTGTGTAAATAGGGTTACAAACCAAAACTCCTGCCGTTCATATTCAAGAGTTACAACAAAAGAATTTTCAACTTTGGTTCAGACACCAAAGACAACTGAATTGATCACAAGTACATAATCTTCATCTGTATCCCCTTTTGGTTTATTTTGATGACTCTAGTTGATGGCTCTTAATTCTTGCATGTTCTTCATCACATTTTGTTGTAGCTTTTCTCAGATTCTAAAGAAATTAATGGTAAATAAATCTGTCCATTTTTACAAATCATTGCAAATGCTATGGAATATTTACTTGGCTCGATTCCCAAGTTCCCACTTTCAACTTTTTTCCAATAGTTGGTTGTATGGTTCTGTTTATCAATGTGCATCAAGACCTTTGAGGAGTTTTGAGTTTGTCAAACAGATTGTGAATAGATTGGATAGTTTAAAACAGCCCTTGAGTTCTCTTTATAGACCGTATTTCTGAAGCAGTTCTGACTGCCACTGCCGTTTGCGCTCTGGGAACGCTGGGGGAAAATTGATCTTTCTGAAGTCTCGGATACACTGTTTCATTTCTTCCTCCACACTGGGCCTCTCCAGAGTCTTCCTCCGGGTCAGACCACTGCCCCCACATTCCCGCGGACCCACCCCGCTGGTGAGGGACTGAAACAGCTCGCTGTTCCGCCTCTTATCCGGAAGCTCCATCCACTGCACAGAAGAACCTTTCTTGGGCGGTCGACCCAGAGTAAGAGTGCTCGGAGGCCGGGAGACAGAGTGTAGGGCTCCACACGGGGCCCGGGTGCCCCCAACGACCTCGCCACGTGAAACCAGGATGGGGCCTCCATCCTGGGGTGATGTGGCCTCAGAGTGGGTCTCAGAGCTGGAGGTAGAGAGTTCGTTCAGAGATGCTCCACTCTCACTGGCCTTATCCAGCTGTTTCTCAAACTTGGGCTCCTCACGGTCCAGCTTAGGGGATGCTGACCTGCAGGCAGGCCCTAGAGAATAGATGAAAAAACTTAGCTGATACAACAGTAGAAACTACCAAAGAGCATTGTCAAAATCCCACAGACTGAATTGATGACATGCTAGGCTAATGGTCTTTGTGTCAAAGTATTCTCCATAAATAATAAATATAAAAAATTGTTCAAATTTCTTTGCATTTTGATTTCTGTACTTCCATTTAAGCAAAAACTTAAGCAACAATTTATTTAGACAAAAATGTCGGTTTAACTGGTATACAGAAACAGGCTAACCATGTCAACACAACTAACTACTAATCTGAACTGTTGTCTTTTATCTCTCTATTAGTTGTTAATGATGAAAGAATACAGTTTTGCAGGGAAACGGGAGGCAGCTGGAGTTGCACGCTTCAGCAGCTCTCTTAATGTGATGCTGAGGAGCTGCTAATTGGTGATTAAATGTGGATATGCAGCGTAGAGGGAAGCAAAGAGTCCATCGCTCTCACTGTAGGATACAGATCATTTGAGAAGGTCTTCTGGGACTACGGCATCTGACTGTTGCTTGGAACACAGACACCAGACCAGATAAATTACCAGGCAGATAAATATACACTTATAAGAACTGAATCCCAAACAAACACATAAAAATGCACAAATCATCTGCTACATTATATTCTTTGAGGAACCAAAGAAATCTCTTAGAGATCCAGAAATCTGAACATGAGAGTGAGTTCTCATTATTACCCTAAAATATTCAGTCAAAACCAAAACAAATCCAAATGAAACAACTCTGATGATGGTGTCAAATAAGTAAATGAGCTTGTTTTTATAGACCACAGACTGGGCTGGGGAAACTCATTTTGTTTTGTACACATACAATCTTCATGCAGTAAATTGCATAGCAGTGTATCTAAAACAGCAGTTCTCATTATCTGGGGTCAAGAGGTCTCAGCAGCAGAGAGCTCAGCGTGACCCTGTTTAACTTAACAGATGTTTCTTCATCACTCCCCTGCCGCCTTAAATTAACAGCAGTGCTCTTTAAAGGCTGGAACTTTCAGGAACGTCCTTCATTTTTGGGCCATTTCAGGTTTAGCTGACTGCTGTATAGTCATTCCATTGATTTGGAGGTTTTAAAATGAATACTCTGCCATTAAACAACATATGGTGATTTGCTCATAAAGTGGAAGGAACTGTGACCGTCTGTTTCTCCTCTACTTGATCCTGTTGCTTCATAATCTCTACAACAGTAATAACCATCAATGCCTCCAGCAAATGAGCCACAAGGGCTAATTTACAGCTTCAAAACACACTTCTTCTATCACTTGTAAAACAATTACACATGTAGTTCCATAGATTAGTTCCTACTGGTGGGCATTGTACATTTGCAGTACAAAGGAAAGCAGCTACGGCTTTCCTTAAGTAAATTGCAAACTGTCTTCGGTTTAACGAATGCAAAAGAATGCATAAATAATGTGCTGGCTCGACAGACACAAAAAAATTCCACCATAAAACATCCTCAAACCGGCTGTAAGCAGTGACATATAGAGGTCAGACTGATAAATCAGAAACTGATGATAAAATGCTAAAACTTCTGTGCAATGTATAGTTTTTGCATTTCTAGTTTGAAATCAGTTCTCCTCTAGATCATTTCAGGTCTATAGAAACATATTGCTTGTTCTTTCAAGCATGCCTATAATGTAAACATAACTGGACAATAAATTATTCCAGTGTTGCTAGCTGGATCAGATTTGGTGGGCCTATCAATGCATAGGTCTCTACTGGTCACACAAATGTCAATGTGGGTTTAAGAACTCTGGTAAATATTTTTTCCTGAAAAAGCAGTAAAAAGGTTTGGTAGCTTTTTTGGAAAGTTTTACAAATAAACTCTAAGAAATATTTACAGTAATTAAAAGTGTATAACACACGTGCACATACACGTCTATAAAAACTAGTTAAATAAACTATCAACAGGCCAAATTCTAGCTGTTTTTCTAAGCACACACATTAAGGTTGGATAATGACTTCTGAAAATGTTATTTATACTCCCAGCTGTCATAACGCTGTCGACAGAGGGGTGCAGGATTATCCCTCATTCCGCCCCCGTGAAATAAAGATCAATTTGTTCTGGCAGACACAGGAACCGGGTTACAGGGTTCCTATTTAGCACATTCTGTACACAACTGACTACAATTTACTTAGCTCTCATAATGGACAGTCATTTCAATATGTTGAGTGAATAACGACTGGGGTATAGACTCTCAAAATAGTTTTGATTTGAGTCCAAGGATGTACACAAAGTTTCAGCATTTGTTGGTAAAAGACTGCAGAGTGGAGGAATGAAATTTCACCCCTTTCTCTGTGAATCTGTTTAGCATTTCTCAGCAGTGCTTAGCTGCCACAACTGAACGCACCCTGACCTTTGCCTGGGGAGAAATGGATTATTGGAGTAAAGAAAAAAGGCAAGTTGAACACAATGCTGTGATTTAATTGACATGCAGAGAGCATTTCTGCAGAAGAAATATAAAAGGAGGGAAAATCTGATAGGGATTTCAGTACGTCCATAATCCCACAGGGGAAACACGAGATTACAGTAGTCCCGTGGCTGAGCAGCAGGGCATGAGAACTACAGCAAATGACCTTCAGAACTGAGTTATAAGTAAAATTAGATAGAAAAATGTTTCGATGGTGATAACACAATAGATTGTCACAGCTTAGAACCGATCATGATTTCCTGATAAAAAGAGCCAATAAGACTCTGTTCCACTTGTGCAGGAAACTGCACTTTATCTAGATGTCATTGTGCAACTGACACCAGGAACTGAGTCAAAAGACAGATTAATTAAGATACCATGAAATAAAATTTTGCACCCCTTGAAATACAATGACAAAAAATACTTACACAGAAAAAAAACAGCCTAACCCTTTCATTCCAGACATGTATTTTAGTGCATTTAAAAAGCTACAATGTACTAAGCCTGCACACAACACACACATATCACCCTGTTGATAAACAGTGAATGTATTTTCAAACAGATATAAAGGATGATCAGCCACAGTTCTATAACCTGTGCAGAGAAACAGCAGATGTGCCCACGTGCAACAATTTCTCTGGGGGCCAAACATGTCCTAGAAATAATTAGTGTCAAAACTGTGTAAACATATTGTGTTTCCCTATAATCACTTCAACAGAACTCTATATCCTCTCTCCACTCTACCTCTCATTTTCTCTTTCGAAGCCTCAGAGGAGAGAAGCGTTTATTTCTGATGAGACATTTGGGTTGACACAGATGCCCATGATTAATGCTTTTCAGTCTCATCCGCCTCACTGAACATGATGGAACAAACTATAAATTCATCTACACTGTTTTAATCACAAACTACATTCACAGCTCTGTTGCCTAATATAAAGAAGATACAACAATAGGTAAACAGTTTTTCCAACAAGAAATTGCTAAACATTAACCTCAGAAAGTCACTGACATTTTTTATTTTATTTTTCTTAAAACTATTGCTATTTCTGCAACGATCCTCAAAATCTCCATTTGAAGTCTTTAAAACTACATATAATGCTGGTTAATGTTATGTTGTTTAATAGTTCTCACAAAAAAAGAAAACATGGAATTTGTACCTGTAACAGGAACCCAAAGTGCATAATGTTAGTGGATAATGCAAAAGTAAATATGTTGAAATATGAGTTTTTACACATATAGCACATATAGCAACAGAACACAGGACATCTTGCTGCTCTGTTATTCACTCTGTGGGTCTGCAATGGCTTCTGTGGTAACTGATAATCAACAAAACATCTGATTGTACTCTGAGGATCAAGCCTCATCCATGCAGTTTATCAAGAGGATATGCTGGCATCTGTGTGTCTGAAAAAATCAGGTGACAAACGTTCTCATGCTATTTTCATAATATGTTGCTATTTCTAATGAACTTGTTGAGAAAGGACGATGCTCCTTTAAATAATAGACATTCTTTAGATTCTCTGTTTTGTTTTGATCATTCCTTCTTCTTATTGGGTAAGTCTTTCCCAAAGGTTTATCTGTAAGGACCATAATCTTTAAACCTTTATAAATGCTATTCACTATTCCCTTTGTCAATAGATGATTCTGTGTTGAACCAAAAATTCTGCCTGAATGTGTGATCTACCAGTTTCAACAATTCTATCAACAGGTATAATGATTTCTTGAATACTGAATACATTTCATTAATTAAAACAAATACAGAAAGAGTTTATGAACCTGAATAATTTGGATTTTATAGTAACTATAGATACTAATTGCCAAATGCAGTAAATCTTCTTGTTTAAGCAAACATTAAGATGTTGTTGGTGTTCTCCACAAGCTGGTTTATCATTTATGAACGTATTTAACAATCCCTGTGTTTTACATCACTAATGAGCTTGGTTATATCTAAAAGAACCCAATGTGAAAATAGGTAATATTTCCAAAGCAAACAATCACTTTTAAAGTTCTTTAAAAAATGTGATAAAGTATCTTGACATCCTGATAAACCCTGTGTCATGCAGTTTCAGAAACAATGAAAGAACAACAACTCAAAACTACACAATACATGGGAATATCACTCATGTTTTGCTAAACTTTGTGGTTCAACAGTATTAGAGGTTATTTCTTCATATGACTTTGACAGATTGTTAGCAAATAAATGCATCTTGTTTTCTTTAAACTAAGAAGAAATATTTCAGTTCATTATGTCACTTGAAATCTCAAAACCTTGTTTTGTGCTGATACACTTTTGTGTGTTTATTGGATATAATTAATATTTCTGGCTTGTAAATGTAATTAGCTAATTTACTAAAGAAATATGCTTGGAAATTCTAACAATTGTTTTGTGCTAAAAGGACAGTTTTGTTCTGAAATTTGCAGAAATAAGATGTCCACTTCAATGCTGTCAAAGTTTTGGCCATAGCATATGTTATCCCTTTTATTTCGTTTTGTGTATTTAAGTCAATTTCATATTTTAAATGCATTTATAATAGCAGTAATAGCACAGCATAATTAGTTATAACATCTCAGGCTGATAATATTTTACACATATTATTATATGTGTATTATTATTATTATCTGAAACATCTTTAAAATGTACATTTCCTCTGTTGGAACCTGCACATGCACATGACTGTGTTTTAATAACAGCTGGACACAAAAGCTACAGATGCTATGCAGAAGATACAGGCGCTATTTAAAGAAACAATTGTCAATTCTAAAAGAACTTGACTCTAAATTCTAAAGTCAGTAAATGAGACAAAAACCACAGATATGAAAGAAGTCAATACATATTTCATAAACAGGAACCCACCCCACAGTCTCATATATCTGCTGTCACATTAAAACAAAAAAAAACACTTTTTGTAAAAAGTTTTGTAAAGTTTGTAGAGTTTGTAAAGTTGCGCCCATGAAAAACTGTTTCACTTTAAATGGTTGTGATGCATTAGCTCACTCACTGATTCTCTGCGCAAGTTAAACAGAAATTAAATGTTGAGACCAGTTTGGTGAACTGGTTCACATGACTGATTGAAAACATTGAATTCAAAAAGTGATTTGCTTGCTAACATCATTGCTTACAATGAATTTGCATTGCTAACATCAGCATACTGCTCTGCCATCTGCTTAAAAACATTTTCATGAATTCTGTTCTACTTCCTGCCCCAATCCACAAAAAACATACATAAAAATGTTGTTCACGCAGCACACAGGCAGATTCTCACACGATAATTTAGCACTTCCTGGACAAAGATTCAGTAGTGCTGCCGTATCTTAAAACACAGATAATACAGTGAAAAACTACATATGTTTCAACTGTCTGCTTTTACTTCACCTGGAGACTCCAGGCTGCAGCAGTCAGATAAATAAGTCATGCAGCTGCTGTATCTAAACCTTTCCTTGAAAAGAATATTCTTTTGTGAAGTTTACAGCAGTAACATTTCCTATGAAACAACATTCTTATGTACTTTTCTGAAGACTGGAGTAATTGTGATTGTTGAGTGGAGTGGACACAGACCAAACAGATTAGAGCTAATCAGCAGGTGAAGAACATCCTTTTTTTCTATGCTGGACTAACAGAAGACAAAGTTCCTTTCTTTCCCAAATTACTTCAATTGAGCAAATGTACTGCTGCCTAGAAGCTTTTACCTTATAGCCAGTGGGAAGAAATTGAGGCAGTCCTTCTTATCTCTCCTCAGTTAATTAGAACTGGGGGGTGGGTAGAGGATAGGTATAACTCAGCAGTCTCTTCTGGTTGTGAGAGTACTGTATATTTTATTTTGTTTATAGGCTTTTGTTTTTTATTGAATAAACAGTACACAGATTAATGTGCACTACCTACAGCACCATGAATTTGACATAAGACTGTTCACATAAAGGTATGTCTTACTATGTTTTTATCACAGTCAACATCTTGATAAAACATGCCTGTATTTATAACCCTGTCCATTCTACAAAAAAGGTTTTCTTAACTGTGTAAAATTAAAGTACGCTGTGAACTTTGTTGCTGTGTGTTTGTCTGCCAAAAAAAAACCTGCACTGACATAACTCTTTACTGGCCTTTTCATAAAGCCCATTAGACAGTTGTAGCTCATACAGAACGCTGCTGCCAGGATTCTGACCAGAACCACAAAATCTGAGCATATCACACTGTCCTCAGGTCTTTACACTGGCTTCCAGTTACATTTTGGATTGTATTACTGTTTGTTAAAGTATTACTTGTTATAAAACAGACAACTCAGATCATTAGAATCATGTCAGTTAGAAACATCAAGGATTCACCTAAAACACAAGGAGTCTGCTTTTAGCTATTATGCCACACACAGATGGAATCAGCTTTCAGAGGAGATCAGATGTGCTCCAACAGTAGCCATTCAAATCAGGACACAAAACACATGTTTAGCTGTGCATTTACTGAATGAGCACTGTGCTACATACAAGGGATTACACCATTTTATGTATTTTTTTATTCTAAACTGTTTTAATACATTTTATATCAATTTATGCTCGTCTTTAGTTATTTCTTATGCATGCTATTCTTAATTCCCATGCATCTGTTGTCAGCACTTTGAGTTATTGTGTTTGAAATGTGCTTTATAAATAAACTTGCCTAGCCTTACTCCAATAAAGATACAGGAACTCTCACCTCAGTGTAATCCTCTCTTCTACAGACACTCATGATAGAATCATGCTGCACAAACATCATAACCCAGTTTTAAAGTGTATAAGAATTATTACAAACACACACAGCAAGAGAAACACATATATATATGAGAATGCTGAATTTTATAGCACAATATTCTTTTGGGGCCACATTCGCCCTTTCTATAGAGAAAGCAGCACAATTGTACACCTGCAGGGCAGAATTACCTTATCATCTCTCCTCTGTCACTGCTCTTTTTCCTTCAAATCCTTCTTTTATTCTGAATATTCTTATTAACCCTGAGGGTTAGAAATCTAGAGAGCTTTTAAAAGTTCACTAGAGGATGGATAAAACTTTGTGCTTAAGTGGCTTTCTTCAAACTCGTAGATAAATCTGACAGTATTTGATTTTTCCGGTTCAGAGAAAAACAGAGTTTTAAAGAAGAATAAAAATCAAAATAAACCAAAAATAAATTTATAGAAAGGACTGTTTCTGGTTTCCCAAAGAACATTTCAGTTCTTAAAGATTTCTTTTAAACCTTCACATAGCAATGAGAAAGAACCAATAAACAGGTTCAATGGGTTCTAAAGGTTCTTCACTGAAACATAGAAAAAGAAAAAGAGCCATTTAGATAAAAAAACGCTTTTGAAAAATGTATTGAATGGAGAAACACACTTTTTGCCAATAAGGGGCATGTCTACTAATGATAGGAAGGAGAGAGAGCTCAGTGTACAAGATGGACATCCAAACCAAACAATTACAGAGAGATTTAGCAGATAAAAATATACAATGTATTCTGATTTTAATGCATATTTTATAATTTTCCTGTTTCTGTGTTTTTCTTTTTATTATATGTAAAGCTGCTTTAAAACAATGCAATGTTGTAAAAAAAGCGCTGTATAAATAAATTGGAATGTTGAAAGCAAAAATGTATGTGAAATATAAAATTAAAAAGATGGAAAACAGATGGGAAACAGGAATTAACAGGAATTAACAGGAATTAACAGGAATAAACAGGCATTAATATCAGAGCAGCTTTCCAGCGCCAGAGAACTCAAGGAGTGTGATGTTCTGAAATCGGATGCAAAGGCAGCTTTATTTCCTCTTGATAGGCGGGTAACATTGGTTTTGCTGTGTTTCACAGAAAAAAGATATGCTGTCTTTTGCTTGAATATGCTTGTGTGTCATCTTTGCTTGTTAGTTCATTTGCATTATTTTCATTTGCTTTGCTATGATAGACGTGTGGTGGCGTTATCTAAATAGGGGTGAGTTGTTTTTGGGGTACAGCATTATTGCACCTATAATAGCCTTTATCTTTAAGAGTGTACCATAACAATGTATACAATTTTACTGCCAATTTGTTTCAGTCAAAAAATAAAGCAAGGAACTGAGCAAACAGTAAATCTAAGAACAACAAAACATGCGACTAATATCTTTCTTGTAATGAACTGATGGAGCAATTAATCTCTTAGCTATGGGGTTTTGAGTTTGTTGTCCTCATATATTTTCACAGTACGAATTCATGCTCAAGTCATTTAGAGACTGTAATCCCTCATTCTCAGCAGTGCTTTGTTTATGTGATGTGACAAAAAACATTTAAACCATCCGAACACAATGACAGAACATCATCAGTGTTTACACAGCAGTCCCCCTTAGCTTTGACGAAGACAAATGAGCAACTGTAATAGAGATACACTTTCTATGCTACTAATTACATTATATGCCTGCAAATCAGGTTGGACATTGTGACAACTGCATTTCTTTTGAAAAAAATCAATTGTAAAAGCACCAGACATACATTTTTACATTTATTCATTTAACTGATGCTTTCAAACAAGTAACAAATGATGAATTTGTTATACAAATTATACAACACAGGAGATCAGTCAAGTTCAAAGGCGTGACAGCTAGTTCATACAGCATAGAGCATTATAGATGAATTTTGTGTTTAATGTTTCCACATCAGGCCTTCAAAATGCAGTCCTAAAAATTAAGATTCCTAATAATGGTTCTTTGTCAGGCTGTATGATTCCATAAAGAACCTTTAATATCCACCGAACCTTTCTGTTGCACAAAAGGTTCTAGGTAGCAGAATATATAAGAAAGAAATGGTTATTTTTAAGAACCTCTGAGTGAAAGGTTCTGTAAGAACCAAAATGGTTCTTATATGGCTCCTCTGCAAAAAACCTTTTTCAGCAACTTTTTAGAATGTGTGGTGCAGCTGAGTAAGTGTAATGAAACTCCCTGTTTGTTGTATCTCCAATTTCACTGTACACATGTATGTCACTGTATCAACTGCTTACAACTCTTGTTGATATCTGCTGAATATGTGAATCCGTTTGTATATAAATATTCATGCAGGTCAGATCCATAAAACTGACCTTGAGATTCTGTTCTGCTGTCTCCTGGTTTTACCACGCTAACACAGACAGCCGCTGATCCAACTGCTTCATTACAGCGTTCTGGCTTATTTCGACATAAAAAGCCCCTGTGGATGGTCGGTTAACTTCTAGAAGTTACTCAGCATTCCAAACACACCTTCTGAATAAAAGTATTTTCCACTATTTTTATAAAAATTACATCAATCAGACAACAATGTTCCATTGGAGTTTGTTTTGTCGGGCTGGAGAGTTTGACTATAATGAAACATCAAAGAGGAAGATGAAAAGAGACAAAGCCATTTTCCTGAGAACATGTTTACTTTGCTTTAGAGCTGCGGAGGCCACCCAAGTTCATGAGATGACTGACTGATTCTACATCCTTCAGCCAGATGTTTGGAGGACACTGAGAGATGAACATCACGTGTGACAGATTTATCTGTGTCTTCTGCGTGTCAGAAGGCCATCATGGTTTTGCAATCAGAGGTTTGATTTGTCCAGTGAGAACCTTCACACACATTCACATAAAACAGCAGTAATATCCACACATTTGAGAAGAAACACACACATTCATAACACTCCCACACACAAATTTACTGGCAGGTGCATGAATACATGTTCAGACCACCACTAATCTGAACTCTAGTCTATATTAAACCATATCAAATAGTTTCAACATTATACAAGTGTGACTCCATGAAATCACATTACAAAACATACTGATAATTACTGAGAGTCAGTCTCTTCTTTAAACCTGGACTGGATACAGTGCACAGTACAGTTTTGGTATCAGATAGTAAATTACTGTTTTAGCTATTCACCTTATTTTGCAATGTGGATTTAAGCTGTTTTCTGTGAATGTGCTAGACTTCTGACTCATTAGTCACTACAGGTCAACAAGCAGAACAACAACAAAGTGCAGTAAATGGTAAAACATACTGTGCTACAACCCAATGTTTTTAAATACATTCATTAAAATAATATGGTAAAAATACCAGTTTGCAACACCAAGCAGCAACAAGCATAACAAGCTTTTGTGCAGCTTAAAATAACTTGAAGCAAATGACAACTGAACACATTTAAGTCAAAAAATGGTGGCATGCACTGATACGTCAAAAATAAGGTGGATAGGAAATCTCATTCTAAAGTTGATGTGGATAGAGACATATCATACAGAACAATAAAACTGCTCAACTGCAAACATTAAATGGACAGTTTAACCAAAAAACAAATTGTGGTTATTGACTTATTTAAACACATACAGGCTTCCTTTGATCTCCTGAACCAAAACAAAGATTTTATCTATTATTTGATTAAAAGTCTTGATCTAACCCTCTTCTCTCCACATGCATTCTTTATTTCACAAGTGCATTGTGGATGCAGTTAAGAAAGTTTACCTTTAAATATGTGTAAGAGTGCAAGCCACAACAGGAGTACAGAAGTGAAATACATTGTCTGCCTATGCTTGGGTCGGTGTTACATGATTTTCCCGCAGAATGTGGTTTCCTCTGGAATGTGATCGTGAGTGGATTGAGAGGGTTTGTCCCCCCTGAACAGTCATTGGGCTTGTTTTAATCTAGTTTTGATTGGCAACTTATGGCCAATCAAAACTAGATTAAGTTTTGATTTTTCTTAGAAAAAACTGGCAACCCTAGCTCAGATACACCTAGCACAGGCTTTCAGTAAATAATGGATTATAATTTGTTTTCATGCCTGTTTTTTACCGTTTGTATGCTGCCAGTACTCTTGATATATAGGACACGTGGAGTCATGTGGAGTTATTTTATAAAGCTTTTGTATTCTTTTGAAGCTTGAGAAGAGAAGGTAGCCATCCATTCCCATTGTAAAACAAAAAAGCCAAACAACACTTCTCACATAAATTTGCCACATTGCATCACACGAACATTGTCATGTCCCATCATATCACAAACTCTCATTAACAACGACTGACTTCCAGTCACTTTGTCACTGCAAATCAGTGAGTGTGAATGTCCTTTCAGGACATTAGGCTCTGGGGGGGGTTCTATTGTTAACTAATAAATTTTGTAATGTAAACCCCTCTGGCGAGTTGAGGCATGGCTGTACTTTCCTTGGAGCATCCCAGGCTGTGATTAGCATCCTGATAGATTAGATGAGGAATAAAGCAGCAGTGAGGATTTATGTAGAGGGCAGACACACATAACACTGAGATTTAATGACCAGCCTGTCCATAGCCCTGCTACAGTAACAGTCAGCGTAACGGTTCTGTGTCCTTACACACACACACAGACAAACACTCATTACCTCTCCTTTCCCCCTCACTTTGTGCTCGCTCTTCCTCTCTCTTGCCTTTGCGTTCACCAGGCTACAAATGTTCACAGTATAAACGGACATGAAATGTGTTGTAATGAACATGTTGTAATGTTTTCTCAGTTAAAATATCTGAAACACCTCAAAGCAGAAGCATTTCCTTAAAAAGCAACACTGCCTAAAATATAAAATTCACTTGTTTTATCCACTTTCTCCTTATTATTATTTTCTCACTTATTATTATTAATAATATTATTACTTGACCTCTTATTTTTTTCAGTTAAACACTACACACAGTGATTGACAAATACACACACACACACACACTCTCTCATTATCCACCACATGCAGTGGTTGGATTAGCTCTTGAAGTTTTATTGCCTTGCTTAAGTCTACCAAAGTAAGATTTTCCTCCAACTACTTTAGACAGTGTGTCTTTTCTTATCAATATGTTTCCACACTTCTCCACCTGTCCACAGAGCTATGCCTTATCTTAGCTTAAACACATGAGTGCACATACACACAGGACCCCATTCAAACATGCTGAAACATTTTAAACAGTTCATTCTTATTTAATGTCACATTTTAAAAACAGAATTATCTGCCTGTCAACCACAAATCAATTAAACCGGCCTGAGGTTTAAATGACCACACTAGCATTAGCTCAGTTAGAGACACACACAGCAATGAATGATGCTTGACAACTCAAAGTACTGAACTTACAGCCAAGACTGTCAGCTGAGTGGTTTTGGTGGATGAACAGAAGTGGCAAAAAAGAATGAACTTACATCCAATAATTTAAGCCAAATCTGATTTCATTGGTTGATAAAGAAGCTTTACAGTTTGGGCTTTATGATTGAACAGAATTGGTGTGGGATTCTAGTGTGTAGTATTCTTTCTCAATTCAGTTATGACACACATTTACATGCACTGCAGTCAATTACACCATCAAAGTCTGTGCATACTAAAGTGTGAGTTTAAAGAGTGCTTACACTATAGGAGCAGCGTGATATTGTGGGTGAATCACTAAAAAGAGGTACTGAAAAATACCAAGTAATAGACTGAAAGTGAAATAGATCAGGGTTTCAGTCATGACTTAGGGGGTGGACTTAATTATGATTTCCATTGTCGATACCATAAACTGCAGAAAAAACAAATTGCTTGATCATAACAAAACCAGAGAACAGACTGAAAGTAAATAATGATATTTGAATGCCAATCTGTAAATTACTATTAATATAAGCCTAACGCTGCATCATATTAACAATAAAATGGCAAAGTTTTAAAATTAATAATAACAAAACTATCTAAAAATTCAGTGTACTTGTGTGTAATTTAAATTTTTTACATGCATGCTTTGATTTTGACAATAAAGCATTATGAAATAAGCAAGCAGAGCTGGGAGGTGTGTGAGAGCTACTGTCACTTACTAAAGAAGATGTATTCTGTGTAGCTGCTCCAGATCTTGTCATCTCTGTACTGGTTAACGAAGGCAGCAGTTCCAGTAGAGTTGCAGGCCACCATCTGGAACCCGGCTTCACTCAGCCTGTCGAATGCTTGCTCCAAGTAGGTGAACTTCAGGTAAAAACGAGAGGTGTATTTCTCTGGTGGACGGTCCGGATCTCGACTCTCGTTCAGTGTGTCCCCAAACACCTCTTTCGCCAGAGCGATACGCCCACACACCATGATCCGTGCCACTCGCCGAAACTTAGCATCAGCTTGGTTATCCCTCACCATTGTGTATGATCCCCGATAACCAATTGTAATGAACCCTGACCTCTTGTCAAGGGCAGAGGAGGAGGTTGCATGGTTGGTCGCACTGTTTCCAGTTCGAGTCACCATCTCGCTACTCTGGGAACTTTCCTCAATGTCGCTCTGGCAGCCCTCATCGTTCAGCGATCCTTGCTTGGCCACACGTGGCCCGAGGAGCCTCAGCAGCTCCCCCAACTGAAAGTGTTCAGCCTCGCGCTGGAGACGCTCTCGCTCTGGGAAGTGTTCAGGAAGCACTAGCTGACGGTCCCTCAAGAAGTCCAGCACGTATCGAAACAAGAAGCCATCGCGGTCAATGAAGAAGCGGCCTCGGCTGTCACGGGGAAGTTCTTGCGGGGTGTAGCGGGTGAACATGGTGTGGAGGGTGGTGTCAGGTACACTAACCAAGGTAGATCGCTTGGTGACGTAAACTTGACCGCCTACATTGAGCTCCACCACCTCCGGGTACGGACCGGACACCTCACTGATAGGGAGCACGATTTCCTTCATGGCCATGGTCCAATATGCAAACGTGACAAGAAAACAAGATGAAAGAAACAAATAGCAGGACAACTCTGAAATGAAGGCAAAAAAAACTCAAAAAGAAAGAAAGAAAGAATCCATAGACGTCCAGTGACAGCTGTCAGTCAAGGCTTAACTGCCAAAAAGATAATAAAGTTTGAGAGAAAACTACATCGCTGCTGAAGAACGAGGAAGAGATAGAGAGAAAAAGAGAAGCAGAGGAGAGAAAGAAAAAAGGGCAGCACCGGCAGCCCCTCTGTTCCTGAAGAGAGTGCTGGAGTACGATGGAGAATGGAGACAGTGAGGGAGGGAGAGAGAGAGAGAGGGAGGGAAAGACATAGAGAGAGGGAGGGAGGTAAAGAGGAGGAACACCACACAGAGGCTCACATCATTTGTCCAAGGTCTAAGGGAAGCCACAGTGACATCATCTACAGAATGAGAAAGGGAGTGGAGCGGCCTGTCTCTGCCTTTAAAAAAGACAGTAGCGCAATAATTAACATACTACAAGATCAGCTTCTTTGCATACAGTGCTAAAAATTAATTAATCATATTACATTACAATCATATCCTTTTGTTTAAGTTAAGGACAAGGATGTTTATAAACGTAAAATAATGAAAAGACAAAAACACTTTTTATTTGTTTGTTGTTTTCTGTGTGTGTTTAAATTGTGTTGTGCATGTATGCAGTTGTGTAGGATAATCGTCTCTCTAAAAGGCTGTGGTGTAATTGATTTGGACTCAAATCTGCATGTTTACTGCATAATGAACAGGCACACAATGTGATTGTCTCAAGGGAATAAACACAGATTAACTGTAATTCTCACATCATCTCTGCCTAACCATTAAAACAGAGAGAAAGAGAGAGAGAGAGAGAGAGAGAGAGAGAGAAAACGTTACATTAATAATCCAGTAGACTATAGCTCCACCTAGAGGTCATGTGAATTGAACATAATTTAATTGATATTTAAAAAATGTTTAATGACTTTAAAAAATGACAATAATGAAGAGTAAGTAAAACACAAATTCAGTGTAAAACATACTACACTGATAGACCCATGAGAAAATATGCACAGGTTATTCAATGACTAAAAGTTGCCATTACAACTGACAAGCTATAGTTAACATCAAAGAACAATTTGAGGGAAAAGCAAGACTTTGAGAAACGGCTCCCTCAATAAAAACTGACATAAGGCATCACAACCCTTACCTGTACTTTACAGATGACATCTCTTTACAGATGACATCTCTTGCATGCATGAGATTATTTTAAAACATGCATTTTACAGCAACAGGGATCAAAATGTATCCAGCAACAATGCATTTTTTTTGTAAAAGACAGCAGAAAAAGGGCTTTTTAGGAGAATGGATAATGATAATGTCAATACCTGACTATTTATCATTGTCATTCTAGGTACATTGTCCTACCTGAGGAACAATAGGCCTCCACAGGGAATAAACTGAAGCGCAGAGCTGTTGTTTCTCTATGATAATCACCTGGCCAACAGCTAAAATGAGTAATGACTCTGAGACAGAGAACTGAAGCCTCTCAGAAGTGCATATTCTTCTTGCTGTCATTGAATGGACTGACTGATCAACTGTTATACATTTTTACGCAAATTTCACATAAGGCATATTTCAAATGGTTTGTGATTTACTCTACAGATAATTTCACAAGCAATAAACAAAGAAGTTGGTAATTGAAACACAATAGTGTAAATTATAATGCTGTTGCTGACCACCATCTGCACAATTACATCCAATGTTTGTCATGGAGATCACACTAGTTCACATGGTATAACACCAAAATCTGTCGTATGGGGGGTTAACCACGGTATATAGTGAAATATGGTTATTCTTTTTTGCCTGTTTGCATCTTCTTTTCCTCTGGAACTTTCTTAGCATCATGATCTGTGCATGTTTTTCTGCAATATTTTCACGTTCTTGCTCCAAATGAAATTCATTACTGAACACTGCTTTCTAAAATGTACTGCTGCTCCATACTGTCTGTTAATTCAGACTCAATCAACCATTCTCACTCCCCTGAGACTCAAAGCCACACTTCATTCCATGATTATGGTCAGACAGACATTGGCAGACCTGCATGCATGAGTGATTCATAGCAGATGGGGTAGAAAAAGTGACATGGACGTTTCTCTAAAAAAATCACTTATGGTGGAAAAACTGCCTCTTAAGAATGTACGGCATGCTTTGATCACTTAGACAACCAGAGAAGCAACAAACAAATACACTACCAATAAAATAACACTATATTTGTTTAAACAATTACTTTACAAACAGAATTAGAATTCTAATATTTGTTATGTCACTGCATTCTTACTATGATAACTCAAATGATAACTCAATTCTCAGTGGTCAAATGCAAACAAATCACTCATACTACTTAGACACAGATTTTCGAGTTTGCTTACACTATATTTTCACTTTATCAAACCTCTAAATTCGAACATTGTAGAGGCTTTTTACTTCAGCCAATAACCAGCCACCTAGCAACCACACAGAACTCCCTAACAACACATTTGAAGTAACATACAAACACCTTAGCAACCACATAGCAATGCCCGGGCAACCACCCCCAGCACCAACAACAGCAAATGTAGCCCGGCTGGTTTTCTTAAAATTGCAAAAATAAACAGTTACACTCTGTGCTGTTTGTCTTCTTGTTTCTGTAGCACGACATAATAATACAGCATAAGAATCAAAATAGAAAATTTAGTGAAGCAACTCAAAAGGATTGCTACAATCACTGTCAATAAAAGGTTAAAAAGCACTCAACAACGAAGGCTAAGAGTTTGTGCAGATAGTTCTGGGCCTAGAGAGGAGTGTACACAAAATGAAGTGTGACTGACAGCAGCGAATGACAGCTCTTAGCTGAAGTCTTGCTCTTCTCTCAGCAGTGTGAGGAGAATGAAGACAAGTCGATCAGAGAGGCCTCTGTCTGGCTCTATCCCCCCACCACCCACGCGGTTGCTGTTAAATTACAGGTTGGGGCAAGATGACTTCCTGTGGTGCTACTCCACTGTTTCTGTAGACTAGCAGTCAACACTTCAAGTTGATATAAATGAAGGGGAGGGGTGTCATCAGCATGTCTCGTCAAACTGTTTTAAAGGTTCAAGGCAGCACCAGAGGACATATTTTCAAAAACTGCCGATACTTCAGCGTAAAATTGCCTTACCTCAAGATCTCATGTGCCAATCAAATCAAACCAAAATGTAAATATTCAGATCACATGCGGCATACACGTAAATACCAAAATCACATCACTATAGCGTTTCAATAAACTATAATTTGCATTTAATACAGAAATCAATTCAAAGTTACAAAGTGATGTGTACCAGACTAAACAATTCAAGAGGAAAATAATGTTTCTCACTAAAAGAAAAACAGACTAGCCACAGAAAGAAAAGACATAGAGATGGGATACATAAATTATAGCAAACATTACTATGCATTCCAACCCTAAACAGCCAGCTTCAAACCTTTATACATCTAGTGGCTAATAAATAAAGCTGCATCCTGCGAAAGAAGATTATTTGCATTGTGCTTGGGAATCCTTAGATGAATGTTGTTAGCAGGTGTACAGAAACATTTAAAAAAATGCCCAACTGCTTAGAAAACAATGCAGGCTCAATAGATATATAATTATATGTTAAAGAGCTACCTGACTATCCACTGGTTCCATAAAGATGTTAACTAAATGGTTTAAAAAATTGGTTTATAATGTAAAAAATACAAGTGCAGCTTGTTTGGTCTGCTGCACACCAAAAGATGGCGCTGTTTCCTAACTGATAATTTTTTGTGTTAGAGGTAAGAATTGTTTACTAGGCTATTGCACAGGTCAGAAACCTGAGAAAACTAGATCACCTGTTGAACAGACCCTAAATTGTATTATGCAAGACTGACACATAAAATACATGTGCATAAAGCATATAACATAATGGAGAGACAGATAATGTAAAATCTAGCTACCACGCCCTGCACACGTGCACACATCCTCAGTATAGCAGACAATATCAACACATAATCAGAAACCGTGGGGGCATTACAGGATATTTCCATTCATTCAGTTTAGGAGACACCCACACCGGCCTCCACAAAACAAACCTGTGAGACAGACGAACACGCCGCAGTCCCAGCTCAACCCCTACCTCCAGCCAGCTCTCTCTATCTCTCTTTTTCTCACTACAGCCGCATCCCGTTTTCTCTCCTGGCGCTGTGAATCTACGCTCACTGATCAATCTATGATATTAAGCAGAGAGTCTATGACCACTTAACTTTGAGATCTGTGCTGAAATCTACCTTCTGGATACAGGTAAGATGTGTTCATACAAAACTATTTATACAGTTTAGCTAGGGGTAGACACTCGAAATATTTTATTTAGCATTTAATTGATTAATATTTATGTATACATTTATTTGGCATAACGTGTTAAAAATAACTTATTTATTTTAATATTTGTTATTATTAGATTATTTTGGTTAGATAAAGGGTAAACACTTTTAAATTAAATGGATTCAAATGTAAATAGATAAAATAAATGCTAATTATTTAATCAATATCTAAGTCTACATTTAGATATCTTTATAAAAGTCTGTTAGTGAGCATCAATACATTTTAGCTTACTGTGGATTTAAATGGTGTTAAATGTTTAAAATGAGTTTTGATAGAGCTCTCCAATAATTTTAACATAGTATTTAAGGATAGTATTTTTTAAATCTCTCAAAGTATGGACAACAGCAAAGCTAAGCTTGATGAATGCATCTTGTAATGCCTGTGTACAATTTATTAGTAAATTGAGTTTATAAATATTAATTAAAAAAAAAAAATTACTAAAATTTAACATTATAAATTTAAACATATAAGTATTATTTCTGTATTTAGTACTAAACCTTTCCATTAGGTATTTTAAAAAGTTCTTGATCCAACATTTTGACAGTGCCATGGTGAAAGGGAGATTATGGGATATGGTGGTTGCCACGGTGCTGTGGAGCATCTGGCTGCCCTCCTGTTTTGGCCAGACCACCTCACCCTCTCAGGATGGAAAAATAAAGTTCCGTCTTGCTGGATACCCCCGCAAGCACAATGAAGGAAGAGTGGAAGTATTTTACGATGGAGAGTGGGGCACTATCTGTGATGATGACTTCACCTTGGCCAACGCTCATGTTATATGTCGCCATCTAGGGTTTGTGGAGGCAACAAGCTGGTCACACAATGCCAAGTATGGACCGGGCACTGGTAAGTTAAATACAACACAGAACATGATGCTTATTATAATTAAATTAATTATTTGTGGCCATAAACGTTTTATGTTTGTGCTGTTAGCATATCTGAAATTCGACTTTTCTCTAAGTGAATGCCCCTTTGTCACCTCGCTGGTAAAGACCTGTGCTCTTGCAGGTAAAATCTGGCTGGATAATGTCATGTGCGTAGGAACAGAAAAAAGCATAGAGAAGTGTGTGTCCCGGGGTTGGGGGAACAGTGACTGCACCCATCAAGAGGATGCTGGGATCGTCTGTAAGGATGAGAGACTTGCAGGCTTCGCAGACTCCAACATTATTGAGGTAAAAGATCCTTTGTCATCAAACGTTTGACAGTGTAAATACTGAAGCACAGAGATAAAATAACTCAGAGGAAACACAACATTTTAGGCATCACACTAATAAACTATTAATTAACTGACCATAATTGTGGAAGTAAAATGTAATTTACCAGAGTCTACTACAGAGATGCTGGGGAAAAGCTCTGTGTGTGCTTGTTTGTGTATTGAGTGCATGTTAAGTTACAAAGATCTCTCAGCACACATGCTGGGCACACATGATTGCCTGAAAGTCCTTTGGAATTGAAAACACATGGCTTTACATGTTTTTGTTTTTTTAAATATGTTTTTTCTTAAACTAATTGCTTCTCGCTTAACTTCAGTAGAAAATGTTTTGGAAGACTTGATCGAAATGAGATACTGATACTATGGATTCTGTCAATTACAATCTTTTTAATTAGTGGGAAATGGGGAGCTCCATTCAAATGTATTCTAGTTTTTTTTCCCTATATACCACATACCTGCTGTCCATCTCTTCTCTGTACACAGAATGAAAGTCCACAGGCTGTGTCACTCAGTTCAGCCTGTTCTGGACACCTGGTTTAAATTAGCCTGTGATAGAGCCAGTCTTGAAACCACACCCGAGAAAGAGAGAGAGAGAGAGAGAGAGAGAAAGAGATGTACAGAAATAGACAAAGTGAGGCTTGAGAATTACCCTGCTGAATAACAGAACCAGCATGATTTCCTATACTGGTTTATGCTGGTTAGTTCTGGTTTAACTAGTAAACCAGCAAAGCCATTTAGTTCACCAGCAAAACTAGTTTAAATAGCATTGTTTTTCTTGTGGTGCTAGCTGATGAACAAAATCTTGCTGGCTAGTCTAAAAGCTCAAACCCAAAACATCTGCTGGTGACTGGAGTTGTGCTAACGAGCTTTTCCTCACTTTGTAAGCTCTTATCTGGAAAGCAGAAAGAACACAGAGAACTCCAGCATTGTAGAAACATCTGGTCGCCTCTGGAGTCTGAGCTTTACAACATCAGAGTTTACAGGAATGTTGCAAATGACAGAGTTCAAGTCCAAATGTTATCCAATCTCAGATTGTCAGAATATTCTTCCCAAAAAGCTCTGAATTTATCATTTAAGCTGAAGAATGCAAGTTTGTTTTTGTTTTGTTTTACATTGTTTTCAGATGTCATTTATCTTATGTATAACAACAAAAACAGGCAGACAAATAAACTAAAGATAGGTCTGCGATTGGATGTTCAATTGTTGGCTTCTTTCAACAGTATGAATGTTTGTATGGTTGTATTCATGTGTGTACTCTGCACACATGAGCTCAATTTCTTGTCTATACAGTTTATCGTAATTGATTACAGTGCTGGCAAACTCCATGAGGTATAAAACATAATTAAAGCACCATTTAAGTAGTCCATATGACCTAAACATACCAAAAAAGCTGTTCATAAACCATATAATGATTAGTGCTTGTCTTATGAAAAAGTCTTTAGCCAGTTTTGGGGACTGTGCAAGAAACTCACATTGATCCTGTGCTGGCCAGACATTTGGAAGTGCTTGTGTTCATGATGGAGAAAATGTGTTCTCTAGCCAGAGTAGAATGAAAGTTTGGTGTGGATGCTTTGCAGATCCAATACCCTCATGTGAGATGACTTGTGTGTAGTAGAACTAAGTGACTGATAGCTTCAGTACAAACACATAAAATAATGTTAGAAACTTAATTTAAAGATCATAGCAGACTAGTTAAACAAAACTAACCTTTAAATATTTATCAGATACACATACTTTAAGGCCATATGTGCTAATATACATTACTTATATACATTTATAATCATAAACAGATTTAAAATGTACAGTCACTTCACCCTACATTGCATTTTTCCTATCTGCAGCAAGTGTTGTGTATGTTTTAGATGCAAGTGGATGAAAACAGGATGGAAAAGATTCGTCTACGGCCCCTCTCAGGGGCCCATTCTGGCCGCATGCCTGTGGTGGAGGGATTGATTGAGGTGAAGTTTAAGGAGGGATGGGGTCACATATGCAGCACCGGATGGACTATCAAAAACTCTCGTGTGGTGTGTGGCATGATGGGATTCCCTTTACAGAGGATTATGACCAGGATGCCACACAGGTGAGAACATATTACAAGCTGTTATAGGTCAAGGGTCAGTCATGGGTCAGTCAACCACAGATGAAGTTCATTAAATATAGACACATCCCTCAAATGCTTGACAATTAGAAAGTGTCCAAATGCTTTTTGTATTAATTGTAAGTAGTTTATCTATTGTTATATCACAACATCCGTCATTTTTATTTTTATATATATATAAGGTGTTCTTTTATTGGCTTAAGTGCCACTTGGTTTTATTGTTTGTTATTTAATGCATGAAGAATTGTACATTTTAATGTGTGGCTTAAGTGTTATATTTTTGGGCCACTGTAGGTATTTTTAACAGTTGATTGATATGCCCATTTGTCCAGTGCACGTGATCTAAACAGCATTTTAAAAGCAACATGGTCAGTTTAGAATTCTTCAAAGATGACTGTCTGTTTTGCTGGCTGACTTTCTCTTCTCTAAATTACTATTTGCCTGTCTGATGTAGAACATTTTGGACTCCTAGGGGAAGCTGTTGTCCTTTTATGTGTGTGTTTTTAAACCTGGCTTTTATAGTGTTTTAGTCAGAGCATCCAGACGATTTAAATGCATTTTTTTCTGTTTGTTTTTTCTGTTTGTCTTCCTATGGATTCATTATTGCTAAGCAACATATCAAGTTATCCTCAGATATGAGAGAAGCCTTCATCTAAACCTTTAAAAAGTCCTTTGTCTGTTCAGCCACTCTCAAAAAGATGGAAAACTTTGTGTTTTATGAACCTTGTCCAATAAATCATTGCATACTATCATACACTTCCCATGCTGTTGCCAAGAAAGCACAGCTTTCATAAAAGTCCACTTACACAAATCAGCATATGTTGTTATGAGGTCTGGCTGTGTATATGAGCATGTACACATGAATCCTGATGATATATAAACTATCAGAGAATAATCCATTACTGCAGGCCAATAGATGTGCTACATGTGGTGTCATGGCTGTTGTTGTCCATTTTAGACATGGAATGTTATTTTATTGCTACCATTCATATAGCAGTTTCTATGTGTTGTCATATTAACATATGGCAAGTGATTATAAGGTCCTACTTTAACAAGGACTCGGGGACGTTCAGATTCATATCATATCCAGGCAAAGTCAAAAGGCAGGCAGCAAACAATCACAATCCAATATCCAGGCAAAGTCAAAAGGCAGGCAGCAAACAATCACAATCCAATATCCAGGGAAAGTCAAAAGGCAGGCAGCAAACAATCACGATCCAATATCCAGGCAAAGTCAAAAGGAAACAATCACAATCGATAAACAATAGAAACAAAACCAGGAAGACAATCGGAAATAATGCCCTGAAACGTTTGGCAGGGCAAAACAAGACATCGCACGGAACCATAAAATGTCCGGGGTTTAAATAGCCAGGCTGATTGGCAACAGGTGTGCCAAACAGGAAGTAATCAGCCCTAGGTCTGGGGAACATGGGAAATGTAGTCCAAACTGATACTCTGGTGCCGGTTCCCTCTGGTGGCTGGAAGGAGGCGGAGCGGCGGCCTCCTCTGTAACACCTACAATGTTCAATCTATGATATTAAATGTTATGATAGATATGGAAGCTTTATCTGTGTGCCAGTGAAAAATGTACCAAAGCAATTTCATAAGAAGTCGTAACGTTCATTCGTGTAGCTGATTTGTCCTTATAGCCTTGACTTAATGTAGCACTTGGTAGCAATTGCAATGCGACATTTGCATTTTTATACATGATAACAATCACATGCTGTAATGTTAATTTTAAACATAAAATCATGTACATGTTGAGTTTAGTATCATATACAGTGGTATTAAATGTAGCTAGATAAGAAGAGTTGTGACCTTTTAAAAGATCAGATTTTGCCTTGTGGATAATAAAACAGGCAAAAATAACCATTGGCCACCTAGGGCACCATGGCAAACACATAAAATAAAGTATAGACCATTCAGAACACTAGCAACTGCATAGAAACACCCTGGCAACCACCCACAGCAGTCTAGCATGATGAGATGATAATTTGTGATCTTGTGCGATCTTCAGAAACTCGATTTGTTCTGCTTGTGTAGCTTCTCTCCTCCATCTGTGTTGGGGTCGTTATCCACATCTGAGTTCAGAGGCACACTTAGATTCACAGCAGATGGTGAAATGTAAGCAGTCTGTGGCGAGACAGAAGAATCATGCCAAGATCTGATCATTCACGTGTGCATGCATTTGGAAGTGTGTGCCTAAGTGAACAGCTAACATTTCAAGCAAACACACACACACTGTGTACCTCAGAAATGAACTTATTTGAGTACTGAAATGAGTCATATTTCAGTAAGGCTTCAACTAAAATGACTGTTCATAATTTTGATTGATGTCTTGACAGACAGCCATTTTATTTACACTTACTGCCAATTAATATTGAAATCTAGCTAACTAAACAGAAGTACTCTTCAGTGGATGAAATATGTTATTTATCTTTGCTTTTGTCATTTATCCTGTATGTGGTCATAAGTTCTGACAGCATTTAATGAAAGGATATGTGTAAAATAGTGCACTTAACTCATCTTTGTAATTATGACAATTATATCAGCAGTATGCTTGACTAGTTACTGTACATAACTCAACAGGAAGTGTACTGTACAGAAAGTGCTCGTCCTGCACATTTAGAAAATTGTGGACGATATCCTACTCTAATGTCTAGGATTCTCAGACATGAATAAAGGTCTGTTTTAGAGAAACCTAACATTGTGTCAGTATAACATACCAACACCCCCCCCCCCCCAAAAAACATGTTTATGCTTAAGTCACAGCTAAAAATGTATGACTCTCATTGCACCCAGCTTATGCTATCTAGCTTGTGCTATCTTTTTTAAAATAAATGTTACTTGGATTTTGGTGTACATAAATCATATTCTTCAGTATGTTCACTGGGTTATAATACATTATATTCTAATGTTCTCTTGATAGAATAGATTTCTGTAGGCGCACACACACACGTGAGAGGAAAGCTTCTTTTCTCCCAAGAGTATGTTAAATCTCACTGGCTCAGCCTCATACTAGCACTCAGTGCAGTAATATTTCTTCATTCCAGACTTCTCATGGTCATGTCATCGCCTGTGCGAGAGTCTGGAACGTATTATAAATCAAATGAACCAACATAAACTCTGCAGTTAGATTTAGACAAGCTACAAAGTCAGACATAGATAACGAATAACCCTCTAAATGATTTCAGTAAATGCACCAAATTGTGAATACCTCTGGAATTTTTATATTTGGTACTTGCCAAGCCTTCCGATTGTAACAAATCATGCCACTTATTGAAGAGAGGTATGTTATTTTTTAATAATACAACAGACAAAAAGTCCCATAAACCTCATCTAGGGACCAGAATATCATTGTTTACAGCAACAAAATGTCAAAGAGCAACATGTTGCAGGGAAAAGCTATTGTAATGCTTCTAAAACATGGTGTCTCCTTCAAACCATGTGTATCGTGCATTAAAAAACAATAGCTGTTATTAGACTTCTGTGGGAAAGCAATGAGAGCATGAAATATTTGTTATCCTGAACACTGATTCTCAACAAGATGATAGAATGTGAGATCTGTCATGTCTTCCAGCACTGTTAATCCTTTAAATAGACCAAACTCATTCTCTGTGCCACCTAACAGATGGCTGTGTTGGTTTGGTTTAGCACTTTGCACATATGCAATGGGGGGTCCAAAAGCAGTATATTGAATTCATCTGAAAATAAGTAAAATATTTTAAGGTTTTTAAACAAAACTATTTAGTACAATTTAAATGTTTCTCGGTGGTATACTAATAAAATAAAATGTCATGCAATTCAGTTAGAAAAATAGAAGCAGTTTCATCAGCTTTGTGAGATGTTTGGACCCTGCTGTAGCTTGAATTATTTTAGCATATTAAAGACATTGCTTTTTTGGTTTTGTTCTGGCATGCTTTATGTGTTCAGTACAATACAATAAATGTATTGAATATGTACTCTCAAAAAGATGCAATGTATTTGTGTTTCTTTTTTAGTACCAAGAGTGTGTACAGAATCCACTCTGTGTCCTGCACAGGAAATGAGGCTCATCTTTCAGCATGCACTATGGAATTCAGTAAGACAAACTCTAGCGCCTCCTGTCCCAGTGGAGAACCAGCTGCAGTCAGCTGTGTGCCTGGGCCGCTGTTCACACAGAGCAGAGCACGCACAGTCAAGCTTAATCCAATGGTAACCAGAAAAGGTCTATTTTAAAATCTGCCGGCAACTTTTACCAGAGGTTACCAATAAAGTGAACCTTAATGACAACATAATCAACTTTATTTATAAACCAAAGATTTTGTTATTGTTCATTGCCCTTATTTTAAATATTAATCAGGATGGTTGTAAATATCAACAACATTGGAAGAACAAATGGATTATGTACTGTACCTGTTAATGGCCTCAATTAAAGGCTGATGTATGTGTCCCTCCACGTCTACCCAGTCTACAGTGCGTTTAAAGGGTGGAGCAAAGGCAGGTGAAGGGCGTGTGGAGGTCCTGAAGGGAAGTAAATGGGGCACAGTGTGTGATGACCACTGGAACCTGCAGTCAGCCAGCGTGGTGTGCAGAGAACTTGGCTTTGGCTCGGCTAAAGAGGCTTTGACTGGAGCACGTATGGGCCAAGGTGGGTGGGCAGTTTTTTGATTCACAGTTTGGCTGATACTTGTGGTTCGTTTTTCAATTGATTGATTCACTCACTGTTTTAAAATATAGCTTTATTATTTCTCTAAATAAATAATTGTAATGATGTATAAAGATGTAATGATGTGTTGTCCATAGGCATGGGTCCCATCTACATGAATGAGGTGCAGTGTCAGGGAGATGAGAAAAGCTTGTGGGATTGTCCCCATAACAGCATCACTGCTGAAAACTGCAAACACCTGGAGGACGCATCTGTCGTCTGCAACATTCCCTACATGGGCTATGAGAAAACGGTCAGATACATGCGATGATTCTAGTAAAATTCATGACTTTGTATTCATTAATGTTTAAAATACAGCTTAATTGATGTCATAGCTAACTCTTAAAAACTAAATTATTCAACCCTCAAGGCTCTCAAAGTGCTTTTTAATTACAACTTGCCTCACACTGTTGTGACTAAATGGACAGATCAGCCATTTTCTTTTCTTAGCATAGCTAAAACGACCAACAACATTGTTTAACAACATTGATCTGGGCTGCTTTGACTTAAAACATTGCATCACAAAAATCTTCAAATCCACTTCCAGTTAAAGTCACAGCCGTATAATTGCATGGCTTATCAAACCTAAACTAGCTGATCAAAGACATTTAACTTTTCTGATACTTTAACTTTTCCACCTGCTCATCATGTGACCTCTCACAGATCCGTCTGACAGGGGGGCGAACACAGCTGGAGGGTAGGGTGGAGCTGCTGCACTCAGCAGGCAGTGGAGTAAGGGATTGGGGGCTGATCTGCGGGGATGGATGGACAACTCGTGAGGCCATGGTAGCGTGCAGACAGCTTGGGCTCGGACATGCCAGCAGTGGTCTCAGAGTAAGATAACCACTGTAAAAAAAACACACACACAGAACAGATAACAAAATCAGAATTACATGAACATGGGCAAATTGACAAGAGTGATGTCTGTTAAACACGGATCTAATAGCCTACCTAAGATAACGCCACTTAGCCTTGAAAAAACATAGTCCTGGCCAATTTAAAAAACTCACTAAAATTACAACTAGAATATATGAGAATTTAGCAGTAGTGTAAACCAGTTGCCTCCAGTTAGTAGAGTATTTAGTTTACATGCTAAGTCCTTGCGGTGAGGGTCTGTCTGCAGTATGGTGGGGGGGCAGGACGGATCACAAGGGTCGTGTGGAGGTTCAGGTCAAGTCCAAGCCCTGCAGCTTGATTGGTTTTAAAATACCATGTTAACCTGATGTGCAACTTATTCATGCGTGTAAAAAAACCTTAAAGTTACTTAAATTAAAATGAGCCGTTATCTTTGTAGAATGAATCTGCAGACAAACAGTTATTATATGTTGCATAATTTACTGAAACTTTTGTGCTTATATGTACAAAGTGAGTCAGCTACATAAGTACTAAAAATAAGTAATTTGTAGGTAATCATTGCGGTTCTGTAGACATTCTGCAGATATTACACACATTGTACACCCACATGTTCTTTACATTACTTTGTTTTGTTTCCTGTTTGCCTGTGTACAATACCTAATATGTTCATACAACTGATGAGTTCTCCCCTCTGAAGGAAACATGGTACTGGGACAGCAGTAATGTAACAGAGATGGTGCTGAGTGGGGTGAAGTGTAAAGGAGACGAAATGACTATAACTGACTGTCAGCATCATTCTCTGGTCAGCTGTAAAAGAGCAGGAGCACAGTTTTCAGCAGGTGTCATCTGCTCGGACAGTAAGTGATGGCTAAGTTAGTAAGCGTATCAAAAGGACAGAGGGACTACTTTTGTGGTCAAGCATTTGCCAATGTTCTTTCCTCTGTAGTCTCAGTGTTGTCTCATTCTTTTTCTGTCTCCCACAATCCTTAGCGGCATCTGACCTAGTCCTGAATGCTCTAATGGTGGAGCAGACGGTTTATGTAGAGGACCGCCCCCTTCACCTGCTGTACTGTGCGGCAGAGGAGAACTGTCTCGCCAAATCAGCCGCTAATGCTAACTGGCCATACGGCCAACGTCGACTGCTTCGCTTTTCTTCCCAGATCCACAACATCGGCAGAGCTGATTTCCGGCCACGGCTTGGCCGCCACTCGTGGGTGTGGCATGAGTGCCACAGGTAAACACAAGCTCTCATTAGCTGATTTTTTTGTGTGAGAAAAAAAAAATCACAGCATCACAACTTAAACTGAGACAATTTATTTATAAAAAAGATCCATGACCTTATACAGTTATATGGGGAGAAAAAACGGTTTGTTTTAAAGGCAGGATAGGATTCTTTTCCATAAACATTTTTTGTTATGCTGGTTAAAAGTCTCTTTACATCTTGATGGCTCTCACTGGGTAAAGTGGTCTAAATATTTACATCATCTGTGGAAAGCGCAGGACCATTAAATGTTTATCCAGTCATTGCATTTAGTATAAATGTAATAATAGAATGTCCTACTTGCCTGTCAAAGTATTTGTTTGCATACATAAGCACACTTTTGGAGGAAGCATGGCTTTGGAGAGCGCTCTGAAGAGAGGGTGGGATCTTATGCTTGCAAAGCTAGCTTGATATTGCTAGCCTCTCTGAAATTGCTTGTCCTACCTTTGAACAGAGGTCTGTGATCTCAGGGTCAGAAAGTGTTCACGTCTGTTAAACCCATGTGCACAAGTGATGCTGTTTGTCATGGTTTTAATCTTATGACACAGAGCTAAATTGCAGAGCACGAGTTAAGACTGGACATGGTTATTATTTCCATGTTACTGTGTTTTTCCCTATTTTTACTGGAGTCATTGATATGGTTATAACTGTAAGACAGCTACAGATGGTTGTGGTAAATTCATCAAATGTTCCTCACCACATTAAGAAATCCAAATCAATCCAGTTGATTTAGATGAAAGTACCCTCTAAATATTGTCCCATTAATTCTGTTTGTGGTATGTGCACTGTACTTGTTCTAGCAATCATCCGGTTTGTCAGTGTTTCTGCCAACATGGTGCTAATGAGAAAACCAGAGGCAGGTTTGAGATGTAGGCCAGTAGGTGAGAAACTAGAGTTTAAAGCATAAGCTCAATACCTCCTACATGCCCGCAGCACTGCTTCTCTTTTGGAAGACCTTTAATCAATTTCAGGCTATAAAATTACATGATTTATTTTTATACTTAAAAAACAGCTATTGTACATGTGGGTTTAAGAAAGGTTTAAAATTTAAGCCTTAATTAATTTTTTTTAAAGTGTAAGAATTCAAATGCAAATTTCTATTGACATTAACTTCTGTACTGCAGGCTGACTGTGTGTATAACCTGCACTTCCAGGCACTATCACAGTATGGATATCTTCACATATTATGACTTGTTATCTCTGAATGGGACCAAGGTAGCAGATGGGCATAAAGCAAGCTTCTGTCTGGAAGACACAGAGTGCCATGAAGGTAAGAGAGAATTCAAAGGTCAGATGCTGGAGGTATTGTTAACGTGGATTTAACATTTTGATCTTAGCTGACTGTGAGGTTTGTTTTCAAGTTTATTTCAAGTCCAGAGGTCGCCACACTTTAAAGCCTGTTTATAGAACAGTTATTATGCCAATACATGATGTTACCAATATCTGTTTTATCATTCTTATCAATTTTTGTACATATTTTTTACCACTTAATGAATCTTATGCTGTACAATACTTTGAGGATATTAAAATGATGCTATTTACCCTAAGATGTCATTCCTTGTAATAGGTGTTTCAAAGCAGTATGAATGCGCTAACTTTGGGGAGCAGGGCATCACAGTGGGCTGCTGGGACCAGTACAGACATGACATCGACTGCCAGTGGATTGATATCACAGATGTTGAACCAGGAAACTACATACTACAGGTTCTCACTATGTTAACTCTGGTACTTTGTAGAAATGCATTACAAATAGGGTAACAGTCTTTGCTATTAGTCACAATAACAGACTTTGGTCCCGTAGGACCCCATTGTCTGGGTTTTTGATTCAAACAATTCTCAATACTGTTATGGTCCTGCCCTCTAGTGGTGATGTGTTACATTGCATCTTCAGTCGTCTCATTTCTCTACAGCAGCCCCACATTTTTCGTATTATGCTTTATGAATTGTAAAATTATATTAAAATTAGCATAAATTAAGTGTACAACAAAAATTATACCATTATGTATAAATAATATACAATTTACATAATTCTATTTTTTCACAACAGTTATGAGAATTCTGTGGGAGAAGGGACTGCAGAATGTGCTTAATTGTTCTGAAAAATCGGGGGCAGCCGTGGCCTAATGGTTAGAGAGTCGGACTTGTAACCCAAAGGTTGCAGGTTCGAGTTTAGGTCCGGCAGGGATTGTAGGTGGAGATTGTGAATTACCAGCACTCTCTCCACCCTCAATACCACGACTGAGGTGAGACCCTTGAGCAAGGCACCGAACCCCCAACTGCTCCCCGGGCGCCGCAGCAATGGCTGCCCACTGCTCCGGGTGTGTTCACTACTGTGTGTGTGTGCACTTGGATGGGTTAAATGCAGAGCACAATTTCCGAGTATGGGTCACCATACTTGGCCTCACGTCACGTCACGTCACGTCAAAAATGTCGCAACACAAAAATGTAAATGGTGCTAAAGGTTTCCATTACCTTTATAAAAATATGGTACTTTTTGGGTCAGATATGCTGTCTGTTTTTGGATACAAGCATTTAAAGAATTAGTCTTTTTTTCTGTCATTTAGGTTATATTAAACCCCAACTTTGAGGTAGCTGAGAGTGACTTTACCAACAACGCTATGCGCTGCAACTGCAAATACGATGGCAGCAGAGTCTGGTTGCATAAATGTCATCTTGGTGAGACACATGCCCTGTCAGATTATATTAACAACAGGAGAATGAATTGACATGCTTGCTTTAACATTCTAAGCACTAAATAAGACTCAGCAGCATTTGTTTTATTACATTCCTACATTTTTACATTAAAATAACTGACCCAGTTGTTTAATTGCTATTTAAACATTGTTTATTTCTGTTTCTAGGTGATTCATTTAGTGAAGAAGCTGAGAAACAGTTTGAGCATTATCCTGGGCAGCTCAACAACAAGATCTCTTAACATCTCTCAAACAGCAAATCCAGAAACTGCAAGAACCACAAGAATCTGGACTGAGAAACTTTAATCACTTTATATTACTGTTGATCTCATTCAGATTTGACGCTACTGTGATCCAATCGCATGATGTCATACTGACTTTACTTTTAGATTAGGTGGTTGAAAACAGAATAATCATGTAGCCAAGGTTGTCAAGATTCAAAACAAACCTGTGATTGTGGCCTGGGCCGTTGACTATGTAAATTTAAGCGATTGGTTTAAGGAAGGCAGTGGCTGTACAATTTTCCCTTTTAATGCTGAAAACTTAACATCAGTCATTCACATAAAAGACACATTTCAGTTAGTGAATTTTAAAAAGGGAAATATAAGATATTTTTTTAAATGCACACAGACTGTGATTGCTGGTGGAGCGCTTACTAAAAATCAGTTTATGCAAGTATGTGCTTGTCTGAGCAGGATGTGTCCCCCAAAGCTATTCTGCAAAGTTTAAATAAATAAACTAAATATCTGTATATTTGTATAGCTCTGGAATATCCACTGACCATGTTTGTAAAACACATTAAACAACACTCAATTAAAAAACTCTTGTCACATTAGCACTTCCAAATCCACATTCAGATATAAGAAATGCCTAAAATACTACATTTTGACTTCCAACATGTTACCTATTGAAGCCAGCTATCTTCAGAAAACTGAAATTACAAGTTTGTCAAGGATGACCAATCCTGCACTTAAAAATCTACCTTCATACAGACTACCATATCCACCATATGGTATCCAGATCCTCCATAATAAAGCACACCTGAAGCAAGTCTTTACTTGAAAATGACAGACAGGTTTGAGTGTGGTTGGAACCAAATTTAGGAAAAACAGAGCTTTAGGAAAACAGATGTCCAAGTGCAGGACCGGCCTACCCTGGTTTAAGTATTAAACCAATGCTAATCAGTTTTAGGGCAGGGATGCAAATGATCCATTCAAGATTGAATACACCAAGCCAAAATCTCATGTTATAAAAGACGAAGTGCTATGTACAGGCTACTTAAGACACATTGGTTGATTAATTGGCAATGCTAAGCTAAAATGCAGTCTGTTTGCTCTCCACCATTCTCATATCTCAGATCCCGAAAACATGAAATACTACCCTTTATAAATGGCTTTTAAAATAAAAATGCTGTACTTACAGAAACAACCAGATCTTTATTTACCTTTGTAAGTCTTGTAAAATCTACACATCTTGATGACCTGTTTGACTTTTAAAAGGTGAATTCAAGATAAGGTAATAAGTTCGCATTTATGCAGGACAATTTGTACTTTAGTTTGGCTAGTCTGACTTTAAAGGGACTTTTAAATCAACTACGGTGCAAGTTTTACTATAAAAAAGTGAGAAATTAGAATGTACACTCTGAAAATGTCCATGGTCTTGTATGCCTGGTATACATGGCTTGAAACTTCCTGTAGTTTCTGGTCTTCTAGAACCACAAATTATACCACTCAAGTGGTTCATTTTGCTTTATGAATGGCCATTACTGGACAGTACACTAGGGGGAAAAAGGATTATGTAGTTATGAAGTACTATGTAGTATATGAATACATGCTAGTCTCATCTCAAGTCATTAATTTTTTCCCCAGTACGACTTTCCTGTAGCTCAGTGGTTAGAGCATGATGTTAACAACGCCAAGATCATGGGTTCGATCCCAGGGATTGCACATAATCAGAAACAATGTATAGTAAATGCAATGTAAGTCGCTTTGGATAAAAGCGTCTGCCAAATGCATAAATATAAACATTAGGACTACCCATAGGCTTCAAAACATTAACGCATGTTAACAAACACTCAGACAAGGCACTTAATTATACTTGCTTTATTATTGTGAAAAAGGTACAACTGAAGGTTGCAAGTGACAGGAAATGTAGCAAGGAAAGAAAGATGACAAAAGTTTTGAAAAGGAAACAAAAAAAATAATTTATTAATTTAAGCAAGCTCCTCTTCACCCTCCTCCTCAAACTCTCCTTCCTCCTCAGCAGTGGCATCCTGGTACTGCTGGTATTCAGACACCAGGTCGTTCATGTTGCTCTCAGCCTCTGTGAACTCCATCTCATCCATTCCCTCACCTGTGTACCAATGCAGGAAAGCTTTACGCCTGAACATAGCTGTGAACTGCTCTGAAATTCTCTTGAACAGCTCCTGGATGGCTGTGCTGTTGCCAATGAAGGTGGCAGCCATCTTGAGGCCACGGGGTGGAATGTCACAGACTGCAGTCTTGACATTGTTTGGGATCCACTCAACAAAGTAGCTGCTGTTCTTGTTCTGAACATTGAGCATCTGTTCGTCCACCTCCTTCATGGACATGCGGCCACGGAACACAGCAGCAACAGTCAGGTAGCGGCCATGACGGGGGTCGCAGGCAGCCATCATGTTCTTGGCATCAAACATCTGCTGGGTGAGCTCAGGAACAGTGAGGGCACGGTACTGCTGGCTGCCCCTGCTGGTCAGAGGAGCAAAGCCAGGCATAAAGAAGTGCAGACGGGGGAAGGGCACCATATTGACTGCCAGTTTACGGAGATCTGCGTTCAACTGGCCAGGGAACCTCAAGCAGGTAGTAACTCCACTCATAGTGGCAGAGACGAGGTGGTTGAGGTCACCGTATGTGGGTGTTGTGAGTTTTAGTGTGCGGAAACAGATGTCATACAGGGCTTCGTTATCGATGCAGTAGGTCTCATCCGTGTTCTCCACCAGCTGATGGACAGACAGTGTGGCATTGTAGGGCTCAACCACTGTGTCAGAGACTTTAGGAGAGGGCACCACACTGAACGTGTTCATGATACGATCGGGGTATTCCTCACGGATTTTGCTAATGAGGAGGGTACCCATGCCGGACCCTGTGCCTCCACCCAAGGAGTGGGTGAGTTGGAAGCCTTGAAGACAATCACAGCTCTCAGCCTCTTTGCGAACCACATCCAGAACAGAGTCTACCAGCTCAGCTCCTTCAGTATAGTGGCCTTTAGCCCAATTGTTTCCAGCACCACTCTGGCCTATAAGAGCACAAAACAAAAGTTATGCAACAGGAAACTAGACATATCAGACCAGAAGCATGCAATTCAAATTCTGTTCCAAGCCAGTGCTGAACTGATTGCTTTCCAAAATAATGTCCTAGTTTGCATAAAGTAAAAAGGGAGCCAGCCAACTTCCTTGGGAACAAACATAGAACTCACCAAATACAAAGTTGTCTGGTCTGAAGATCTGACCAAATGGACCAGATCTCACAGAGTCCATTGTACCAGGCTCCAAATCAACCAGCACAGCACGTGGAACATATTTCCCACCTGAAAAGACATGCAGAAAGTCAGGACAAATTAAACCCTATAAACACGACTTACTGACTTTAAGGTAGAAAGGACAATCTGCATTGTATACAAAGAAAAATAAGCAGTTGTAAGGTTTCTGCTCACCTGTGGCTTCATTGTAGTACACATTAATTCTGTCCAGCTGAAGGTCACTGTCGCCATGGTAACTGCCTGTAGGGTCAATTCCATGCTCATCACTAATGACTTCCCAGAACTGAAATAAAGGCATTCAGAAATAAGAACAAAAGAAAAAAAACCGTTACTTTATATTCTTATTTGTGTTCGATCAACGACGTTTAAACGTTGACAAACTCCACCAAAAGTACAGCCTGTGGATTAGCTTATAAACGTCAGTAGAAACGATTAAAAAAAATCAGGTTAATCCAATATACAATAGGCCGGTGCTTCTCGTTACGTGCGCGCCAGTTATAAAATGGAGTTTGCCAAGTCACCGGGGCCATTTTACACTCGAGAGCTTAGAGGAAACGCGTGATTCACAGCACCGCCAACCTTAATTTCATATTGGTGAATGGCACAAGAGATCTGAATTAGGGCACGATGTTAGAGTATTTGCGTCATGTTATTAGCGTTCCCGCACTTTTCATGAGCCGAACCAGATACAACCGGCCTCATTTCGACATCCGATTCCTTTGTGAATCGGCTCATTTGAACGATTTTTACCTACGATAGAGTTCAGACCTGATTTAGCATTTGGTTCGACAGTCTATGGCTTATTTAAAGTGCAATTAGGAAAAATGGCTTTAATTGATTACTACACTTCCAATGTTTCATACAACAAATAACTTGTAACACGCACGATTCTGTGTTTAAAAAAGACTTCGAGAAGCCGCTCGACTAAAAAGAACCGATTCTTTAATGAATCGGATATTACGCCTGTCCGGCGCGGCCAACACCCTAAACTAACGCATTGTTTTAACCTTACTTCATTCAGAACGACCCATTTCCACATACACACGATAGATCGTACTTTTTGAAAAATACATTGATAACTCACATTCAGTACTCAGTAAGCCTGTAAAATATTTAAGAAGAAAAATCTCAAGCGACGCAACAAGTTTATCCAGAAATATTTGTTAAATATTTGTTAATCTTATTTGTTAATGATAACAGTATGTGACCAAAGACGTTTAACTGAACAATATTTTTAAATGCCAATAAACCATCAAAACGACAGCGAATGGAAGTCGCGGAAATCGTCTTCCCTTCCCAAAGAATTAAAATGTAATGTCAAATAAACAAAGAAAAATTCGTTCCTACCTTGGCACCAATCTGGTTGCCGCATTGCCCAGCCTGCAGATGTACGATCTCCCTCATTCTTGTTTACTTGCTTGACAGCACAAAAAATAACCGAGAAAAACAGCTTTAACTCAATCCCTTCGACAATGAGGTCGTAATACTAGCGGGTTCTCCTACTTATTCAGTCTGCAGGAATCGCCTACATTTCCATCATTCTCATTGGCTGCAGTACGGCTTGACCAACATTTTCATTGGCTACTTAGTCTGCCGTGTTATGATTGGCACTTTTGGAGGTATGCGTAAGAACGCACACTTTATACCCATTGGCTAATCGAGCGATCGCAACGGCTTTCCACATTCAAAACGTTAATCAAAATTTTAAAATATTTTTGAATGCAGTCGGACAGTAAACGCATGTCTATTGTGGGGGAATAAAAACTAAAGCTTTTCTAAGTGCGTAACCCATTTGCCCCATACTGTAAACACACTTTTCTTTCGTAGGTTTAAAGGCTATCTATAAATGTATGTACTTTAGCGTTATTATATCACTACACAAGGGAAACAATCAAAACACTCACTGAATTTTAATATTATCTTTAATGTATTTAAAAGCTGATACTGCAATCAACATATCCTTACAACAAAATGAACCTCAAGAAGTATTTTAGCTCACCGCCATAAATTTCTGAAACCTTTTTCTCTACCCTTGGACCTTATAAAAATAATATGAAATGTGCCAAGGTCACTGGGTCTTAATACAAATTGTTTACCAAAATAATTGTTTTCTGTTGCAGAGAGAAATAATAAAAAGACATGCATGATTGCCATGCAAGAGGATTTACAAAGAAAAAACAAGAAAGGAAAAAATCCAGTCTGACAAAAATCTCTCTGAAAGTCTTCTCTCTGCATGTTTGGTGAACACATGTTGTTTCATTCTGGGTCAATGCTATAATTTCTTCTCTTTGTCTATGTGATTTTTTTTGTGTTGCAGCTGTCTTTCCTAAACAATTCCTCGGGTGTATTTGTCCACAGTCATAGATCATCATCTTTGTTTAATCCATGTTTTTCAACGTATCGTCTACAGGTAAGAGTGAAAAAGAGAAAAGACTCAGGTTACAACTTAAGTATAAATGAATAAAACCCTGTTTTGTTATATCGACAAACCTAGCAGATATTGACATATCATCATTTAATCATTTATATCTGAAATACATTTCAGTAGATTTAATATTTAATATTATTACCTTCTTGCATATTCATATAAGGCTTCTTTTCTCTCCTGTAGGGACATGTGTCTATCTACTGGTGTTTTCCCAAAAGATTTGGCAGCTGTCTGTTGAGTAAATACACAATAATATTTGTCAATTTCATTCCAGATGGAAGGTTTCAAATGTATTATTTACAGGTACATTTACGAATATGGGTCATGTAAAGAGGTCATTGTGCTATCTGAGATAGTCAAACCAAAACTTTTAAACTAAACATTTTAAGTCAAATTTATCACTACAGAGCTACAATGAATCTTATTCTTACAAGCAGCAATGGTAGCAACAAATGACAGAATTATTGAAATAATGATATGGGAGACAAGTAACTCTGCTTCTGGGAATGGGTTGATATGCTTGTGCATTATTTCAGCATGTGACGAGAGGGTCAGTTGTACCTTCAGAGTGGGTGAGGAGGCTGTTGCAGATGGACTTAAGGAAGCTGCTGATTTGGCAGGACCTGATGCCATGCACATAGTGGCCTCAGAGTGGAACTGATCAGAGTGCTCCAGCAGATTGGTTATGGTTGTATCCACACAGTTTGTTTGCACTGTACAGAAACAAATGAAAGGGGTTACATAAGAGTGGTCCATACCGGCTAAAACCGCAACGTTTAAAGCCTAGAAATCAGCTTTGCATTAGTGCACATATAAAGGGGCACATATCACAGTCAGAATTTAATCAGGGATTGAGACAAAAATGCCACTGAAAATAAAACGTTTTTTCTTTTTTTGTGACATCTGATGTATTGTCTAAAATAAATGCTTCATCTGAGTGGCTAGCAATAAATAGAATTTGCACCAACAACTGTTTAAATTGCAAGTATCAGACATAAATACATGATACAGTAGGTTTTTATAAGGTTAAAATCCTCAAAGGTACAATTGCCCCTAAAAATTAACAGGGGTAAAATAGTGCCACAAAGTTAATTTCAGACACATCTGAAATTATTATGATCAACTCTACCAAATGACTCTGCCAAAAATACCATCACAAATATGTGATGGTATATTTCATAACTCTAGGTCCAAAACAGCAGGGCAAAAAAGGGCAAATCACTTTATATAAAGGAGAGGGAAGATTTGAACAGATGAAGATAATATAAATAAATACTTCAGGTGATTTCATGCCTAAGGACTGTGTTAAAAATTAGGCTTAAAACTGTGTTCCATACTGCAAAGTACTGTGAAGCTGTAACATACATAGGTCTCTGGTTATAACAGAGATGGGGACGTCAGGCAGGACCTCCTTCACCTGCTGTGCCATTCGGGCTACTCGTGAATCTTCAGCCACGGTACCTGTGCCCAGAAAACCTTGTGCAACTGTGCGGGGTCTGGCACCCAAATCTAGACAAAGTCAAAAATATTATTTTATTTCACAGAACAATTTGAGACTATGATAACATTGACAGAATGCATCTACTACATTGATGCCATGATCAAATACACAGACCATGATGTAATTCCTCACCATCTAATCCGTGCTTACTTGAGTGTGTAGTCTGAGGGACGGTGTGTCTTCTTCTCTTGATGTGTTCAGCTTTGTCTGCTTTAGTGATTTGTGTGGAGATCACACCCAGCTCGGTCGCCAGAAGCTGGTAGTGGAAGACAATGGACATTACACATCAAACAATGTACTAAAAAGTCAAAAAGCTTTCAACTGGACAAGAAATAGATCTGCAAGTAACACAGATGAAAAGTCATGTCAACAGATGGTTCAGGAAATTTTTTTGAACTTATTTTTTGTGGAGATTCAGTGGAGTTTGATGATGACAAAACCACATCCAGTTAGAACATGTATCCATTTGATGTGAACTCTGCTACATGTGTTAATGGCACCTGGCACTGACTCCACTATTTGTAAGAGGGTGGCTGTAATCCAAATCATACATTTATTCTAGCCAATCACTTTGCAGAAGCATGAACCAAATTCTTTTAACAGATGGTATAGGTCACTCAGATTTTTATCAACAGAGCACACAAAAGTAATAAACAGTACTCAATGGAAAACAGCACAAAAAACTTTGTAGTTATTAAACAATTGATAGTTGTTTAATAACTACCTCTTGAACTTTACTGGCAAGTTCTTGATGAGATTCGCCATCCATTCTAGTTACTGGAGGAAGCCATCTGGTTCAAAAAAAAGAGAAGAAACAACATTTTACGCTGTTGTAATGTACTGTTCTATCAACAGTCAGCCATTATCTACTGAATTAATTAAGAAAATGATGCCTATGAATATGTTTTCCATTTAATCATTATTACTACTTCTAATAAAACAATGATTAAAACAAATGGATATTATTTAAATAGATATATTGTTTTATATATTACAGTATGTATTGTAGATATTACGTTATGATAAATAAGCAATTAAACAAACAATATTTTAAAATAATACAATTCTGAAAAGTGACAGTAATAAAAGTACAATCTGTTCTACAAACTTTCTGTAACAAATTCCCTTTGATCTCAGGCATGACTTCATGTCAAACACTTTAGAGTAGAACTGCTTTTGCTTTACATCCATCCACAGGATCATATTTCAAACCATGTCACAAATAAGTCAGAACACAAAGAGCTGCATCAATCCCTACTGTGAGTTTACTGCATATAAACACGAAGAAACATTTTACCAGTGCTGGCCTGCTGAAAGCTGCAATAGTAGATTGTACATTTAAAATACTGCCACTGGACGAAGAAGTGACTGTAATATATAGTACCTTACATGGTACACTGTGAACGGTACAAAAAATGTCCACAACAGCTCCGTCAGCCATGACGACTCTGGTGTGTTCTAAAAAGAATAAAAAACAAATATTCCTTTAAAGGGAACAATGTACATATTATGTTTTTCTTATTTATTATAATAGCTTCCTATCCCACCCAACCCAGACCGTATATGGAAGCTATGTTATAAAACATATATTGGTCATGGTATTGATGTCATAACCTCCCACATTTACATGTCAAGAGCCGTTTAGTACCCAGCTTCACTTACTTTGATAGAAAAGCTACACTGGTAGTTTTTACCTAATAATAACAGAGATCTGTATCTTATTACACAGTTTGTTATTATTACAGAAATCTTAAAGCACAGCCGCTCTTGCAGGGCTTTAAACACACCCAAACCAACCAATCAGGCCCAGTGTCTGAAATCACCTACTTCCATACCAGATAGTATGCAAAATCGGTATGCATAATGAATAGTATATGCATAATGAATAGTATTTCAGAAGGTTCAATATGCAAAAGCCAGTAGTTGATTTAGTGCTTTCACTGTATGCATCGGATGAACACTAACAAATGCCTAATTAAATTCCTCATTGTTCAGTTGCACTCGTTTAACAACACTCAAGTGAATTATTTTTGTGGCTGTTGTTAGTATATCATAAGTCAATTAATATACAAGGCACATGACAATGAAAACATATCCATACTACACATACTATGTAGAAAACACTGTTTTTAACAGTCGACAAGTAGATACTTAATCAAATTTAGTACATACTGTCACAGTATTCCTTTTCGGACGAAGAAAGGGTCTTTAAAATCACTTAAAATTACAGTCAGATGCAGCATTGAAACTAAATTCTGCAAGTCGAGTTTGATTGACCTTTTACTAAATGATTTTACTGAACTTATGATATAAAAAAACTCTGTTGGAGCCTGTTGTAATTGTAGCACTCAGAACAGAATATAGATGTCAGTGGTAGTGCTGTCAATATAGCACAATGTGTCTGCTGTACTTGCATAATACAGCAGCATAATACATACTCCAATGTCCACAATGACACAAATCCATTTCTGAACTGCAGTACTGTAGTCACAGCGAGGAGCAAGAGGTTACCATGCGCCAATCTGCTGACCTTTGACACTTCCTTTTTGTATTGCACTGTGAGTCACATTATTATCAGTGCAGCTATATATATCCTCCCCTAGAGTCTTTGTGCGCGTTCACACAAAGACTCTTGTGTGTTATAACCAGAAATCAGGAATGTAAGAATATCTGACAAAAGAATATCTGACACAAGAATACCTGACACAAGAATATCTGACACAAGAATATCTGACACAAGAATATCTGACACAAGAATATCTGACACAAATTCTGCTGATTTTCAATTATTCAGTCAAATTGTGAACAACTTCATGCTAAAGTGATTCATGGAAATACCAAGCACTATGTTGATTTAAAAGTTACCGGCAAGTAAAACACAAAGTAAAACATATAATACACAGTTAGAGCAAAATATGTAAAAACGAACTATTAAGAAAGACCTGGCAACAGGGGTGTCATACACATAGTGAAAAATTATTCAGTGAGTTTAAAAAGGTTTAGAGATTACAATGAAGGATTTAGATGTAATTACCAGAGCTATGAAAGGCCTCTTGACCAACAATGCCACAGGCTGTATGGAGTCAGACACAGAGAAAGGCCAAGAACTGCAGAGAGAGAGAAAGAGCAAATTATATAAGATGCTGTAACTTCTGTCCCGAACATGTCATAAAAATGAAAGGCTGTTGGTGCGAAACTTGAGTTTCAGCAGATTTACAGGCAGTGAAAGCTAAATATGTGGGTCTGAGGACTCAAGCACCACCTCAATCACATTTCAGATGCTTTAAGTAAGCTTATAAAGAACTTGGCAAGCTTCCTAGAACCTGTTCCTAGAATCTGTTTTAATCGCCGGAGTCTCAGCTTTAAAGCAAACATTACTTACCAAACATTATTTATATCAGGCACCTGACTGCCTACACTCAGATATAACACAGCCATCATTCAGTGTATTTACACTATACCCACTGATTCACTGTTGGCACTATAAACACTGATTCACTATTTTTAGGGTCACAGTTACCTGCTGTTTAAAAATGTAATGAAGCCACACAGAATGTCACTTTCTCTAAAATGGAGACTTGGTTGTATGTCAAATATATCAGTCAACAGAAAAAGGTTTTGATGTACCTAAACTTGAGGAGGCCAGCACGGCCATTGGTGGTGTCCTCCTCTGGGAACAGCAGGAGAGGTAAAGCTTCAGGAGAGGAGCAGTATCTGCGGAGGGTTTCTGTTAGCTCAGCTCTGCTGCCTATGCCCTGACCCAGCTCCATGAAACCTCTCGCCCAGCACAGGAATCCCACAGGGCCCTCCAGGAGTGGCTAGACACACACACATAGAAGAACCAAAGAGAACAAGGTCAGCTCACAGAGTATTTAGATCTCTACATTCACACTGGATACTTCCTGTGTAAAGTAATATCCATGATCATCTTTATTGGTCGCGATAGTGGTGAATAACACCTTTAACCACAATGACAGTGACTAAAATGAATATCAAGCACAGTGACTTTCACAACACCAAAAAGTAAGTTGTGAATCCTGAAAACTTCAGTTTGGTAACAGTGTGTAAACTGTGTGTAAAAAGAACCCTATTTAGCACTGTAAATCAAGTAAAAGTTTCTTTATTAAATTTGATATACACCTGTGCAGAATAAATTTAAAATGCAACCAATGTGTCAATCAGATGATCTGTACTGGTATAAAACAATTAAATTCCAAGACAACCCACACAGCCAGCCATCCATGCACACTCACACAAGTAAACTTACCGTGTTACAGGAGGTCAGGAGGTTGATAATATTGTGGTCGAAGTGGGTAACATGATTGCTGATGTACAGCCGAGCGGTTTTGTCCCGTAACATTGAGCTCTTCTGTCGAACATGCAGGCCCAGAACTGAGCACATTATTCTCACAATGAACCTAAAATTACACAGAAACAAACTGCCAATATTACCACTGACACAAAGATTTATTGTATGATTGAAGGTTTGTTCTAATCACTGAAACACATTGCTGGGGAATATGAGTTGTATGGTCTGATTTAATTAGTAAATCAAAAGACTACAATGGCAGACAGAGGTTGTATAATAATGCCCAAGGGTTTAAATTTGGATGATCAATTATGCAAATTTCAGTGGTTATTACAATAACACACATTTGCCAATTATGTGTCAGGAGTTATTAGTTAAACTTGTCAATACTTATACATTTTACCAAGCACTGCTAAGGATAATGCCACTGTATTGCATTTTATAAAGCCTACTTCACCAATGTAACACTAAACTGTTATTTGATTTCTAATCTGGGTGTCTTTTATAAAGATTAGACCAATTTACACTTTATTGTAGCCTCTTACCTTCTGACAAGACTGTCAGGAAGAGCACAACTCACTAGAAATACATGGACACCAATAAATATTCGCAGTAGCATCAAACACAGGCCAACAGGGGAGTACAGCAACAACAGCAGCAGTATGAAGCCATCATTTGGTAACCTGTGAAAACAGAGGACAGGAATAGACACCAGTTTCACAATCTATTTTGGTCGGCCTATCTCTTCATGTCAACAGACCACAGCAGTGCACATTATAGCTTCATACCTTTTACTAGTGTTTTACTACTGAGATTTAAATGTAATTAATTTCTACTGTTTTATGTTACAGTCTAACATCCCAACGTGAAAATCTAACATCAGCCACAACTACACAAAGCCTGCTTGCCGTGAGAGGGAGAACTGTCCAAAATGCAATATAGCAAAGTAAATTATGTGACAGAAGACACAGACTGGCAATTTTTTATTACTGGCCAAATCATCAACATGAAGGCCAGTTAACACAATTTTCCAAATTAAACTTTCATTTAAATAATAACATAACCAGACGTACTAGTATCTTGTACTATGAGATATGTAATATTAATACAATAGCCCCTATGACAAATGTAGAGCATTGGGCTACCTACGGTCCGATAATAAGAAATCATTCATGTTTACTATTTATTCTCAAATGTATCAATTCGAGACTCGCTTAACAGTCTTTAACAGACTTTGTGTGATTGTGTTTTTGTAGTTTTCATGCTTATCATGCAACGGCTAAGTTTGCTAGCTGTAACAGTGTCACTTCAGTCTTTAAATGTGTATTATTTACCGCTGGAAGTCGAACATCTGCTCAATTCCACGCGTTTCCATTATTCAAACTCTTTATGAGATATATTCATTGACTGCTGCATACTATTCCACAGGCTTTACGGGAATGTGAAAGGGGAAAGCCGCTAGCCCGTTATTAGCCCGTGCTGTTATTCGCCATGTTGAGACGCTGCTGATGTTTCTAGATGTAGGGCAAAGATCTTCACAAAGGCAGCAAGCTGAGCCATTCTGGGGCTGCTTCCTCATTTGGGTCATGTGTTTTGCAGCAGCGCGTCTTATTGGAAGTCCTCCTTGGTTAAGTAGATAGGTATGAATTCCTGTCTATGGGGGTAGCTAGAATCATAATTTTCAAGTAGCGAGCGAAATACACGTAAAACATTTTTTCGAAAACACAAGATTATTTCTTTTTAAAACCGACGTAGTTCAAAAGGCACTACATAATGTGAATGAACCAGTTCTGATAAATATGTTATTTATTTGGAACGCACTTTTGTGCTCGGTTAAACTGTGGGAACATCAAGAGTGGGTAAGTTGTGTAACAAAGCATCTATGTTCCTTTTCCGTTTTCGAAATGACAACTCACCTTTAATGTTCCTGCTATTGCTTTAGTATGATCTTTTTAAATTCACGACTAACATGTCGCATTATGGAGTTTTAAAGCGCTTAACAGACTAATAGATTTAGATTTATAATTTATTTTGTTTATTAGTATTTTATTTTTGCTTTTAACAATATAAGACAAATCAAGACACGGCTTAACATGACTGAATATAAATAAATAAATCGTTAAAAATATTAATATTAGTATTGAATATAAGTAATAGTATGACAGATAATAAAATCGTATGATTCGTATTCAAACATTTTTTATACATTAAACAATTTTAAAGATGTCTATGTATCAAAGGCAATAACCTATAAAGAATATTTCCACAGTCCCTTTTAATTTTTACTGCTTCCTTATCTTTAACTCGAAGCTTATTTTCCAGATTCCTAACAAGCAAATGCATTCTGGGTTGCGCAAGCAGTGCTAAAATAGCAGATCTCAGAAAGAAACCAGATCAACTCTTCACTCTCCTTGCGTCAGGCATAAGGTACAGAAACATGCAGGAGCTCATGGTCAGACTGGTTAACAGTTTCTTCCCAAGTCATTAGACCCCGTAAGATCCAGTTGACTGGACTGGCAATAAGCTACATTAACACACATACAGAACAATCACATACACGAAATCAACCTTTGCACATAAACTTGAATAACAAGGAAAACATATGTGCTGCTGTTACTGTCTAACCCTACTACTTCACTGTTTCACACATGCACTTTATGTACTTTACTCTGTGCATATTGATTGGTTTGTCTTACTTTAGTTCTTATTCTTAGAATTTACTGATACCGTTTTTTAATTTAGTCTATTTTATATAATTTAATAATATGCAGTTCAGTCCTGTAGTCCTATGTAGCTCATGTCACCATAGGGTTTTTTGAAAGCTTATTTATTAGAATAAAGTTCAATTCAAGGTTTCTACTTCCCTCTACCGGTCATGAAGTGAAATTACACCCTTCACTTAATTTGCTTAAATTTATCAATTTAAAATTAGTGAAAACGTTTTTCATTTTTATGAAACGTTTTCTCTGACACTTTATTGTTATTTTTGTCTGTATAATAAAACGTGAGTAAAACATAATAATTACAAATGACTACATTTAGACTACATTTTACATAAAAGCTTCTTAACAATTCATTTGTTAAATGTAAGTAAAGCAGCCTTCTAAATATTCCCTCACAGCAACATCAATTCACACTAATTGTTATTAACACAATAAATTCTACATGCAGAGTCTATGCAGTAAGAACACTCAAAAGCTGGAAATCTACAAAAAGTGAAACCAGTGTAGTTACATTCAAGGAACAAACTAAATTCTTCCATATTTTACTCACCCTCATATCATTCCAAAACTGTATGACTTTTGTTTCTTCTGAAAAACACAGAAGAAGATATTATGAAGCATGTTGGTAACCAACATGATGGTGGCACCCATTGACTTCCATTGTATGGACACAAAACTACTCTGACATTTCTTATTTTGTCTTCCACAGAAGTGATATAGGTTTGGAATGACATCTTCTTGTCTTTCATTTTCCCACGGTCACTGTAGTCAGCAGATTGTGGACATGATGGACCTTGTGTTGTCTTTGTTTTAATAATTCCATTAAATTTAATAATTTTATTTCCTTTTTTCATAATTGTTCTTCATTTTATTTCACTATGAAATATCTTTGGATGATTTTATTTGTACAGCTGCTTGTAACATTGTGCCATTCTGAAAAGCTGTATATAAACTTGAACTTGAGATGAAAATGGAAACAGAATGGGGTGGTCCCTGAGACAAACTGCCCCAGCTCCAGATCGACCTGTTACTCGTCCCAGCCCTGGTTCAGCCACACGCTTATCCTTGTGCCAACTACTGATTACTTCAGCCACTGCTTGGGTCACACAGAACCACTGGAAAAATATGCGATGGACTCTTTGCATTGTAACAGCAGTTCATTTCTAAAGCTACAATAGCTGCCTTCATCGCCTTATGAACGAAGCAAGGAAATGAGGAAGCATCAATTTGAGTATTGAGAAGCACCATTTATCCGACTTGAGACAGTGCCGACGCCACGTCACTGTGATGTAAAGTATTTAAGTACCACAAGAGTTATTGAAGGCAGATGCAGTATCTCATAAATGGCTGCCTCAGGTTGTGATGATGACAGCCATTTATGATTGACCAACACACTGACGACAACGATGACATGCCTTTCATGATTATTCTGAAACCTTAATTTTCACTATTAGTCACGTGCTCTTGCTTTAAAAACTCTGTTTATGTAACTTCAGTATGTTATATTGTGTCATTTAATGAAATAAAAGTGAAAAGAACATAGAACCAACTTTATTTTATTTTTAATTATATATTATATATTATAACCTTTAACTTATTCTTGTGCATACAGTGTTATGCGGCACATAACTCGGCACAAAAATAATATGTTTGGCTAAAACACTGCGCGAACGCCATTACGACAAAGAACAATTGTTCGACGGCTCGGTTTTTTATGGTACACGTTATCGTGATCTGCACCTATCAAATTTTCTAATCAGAATACAGCGCATTTACCAGGCGACTGTTGGTCTACCCCATTAAGGCGAACGCTACTTATTACAATGCATCCGAAAGGGGTGGCGCTAAGACGGAAGGATGCACAAAAAAGAAGTATATCAGTAGTCTGAAGCTGTACTGCAAGATTTGCATTAATGCCGCTCATAGCTTTCCTGTAGCTCAGTGGTTAGAGCATGGCGTTAACAACGCCAAGGTCATGGGTTCGATCCCAGGGATTGCACATACTCAATGTATAGTGATCAAT